>MU249525.1:600000-846970 GCA_018886245.1 Fusarium brachygibbosum
TTCGAGAGGGCAAAAGTAACAGCGCGCCTGGCACTTACATCGATGGCGAGGTTGAGGAGGTAGAAAGAGCACGGGTTGGGAGCGTAGTCGTCATCATCGGAACGCGTAGTAACGGTTGACGCTGACGGGTCGACCTGAACCGAAAAGCGACCGCTTGTCAACATGGACATGAAGATATTGGCGATGTGCACAAGCACAGAACCAAAGACCTGCTTGGAGACATCGAAGAACCAGATCTTTAGAGGTCGCTGAGGACGTTCCCTCCACCGTTTGTATACGAGAGAGAGCAAAGCCAGAGCGCCAAGTGCGCCTTGAACGAGGAGCGCAAAGGAGCCCAGTAATGAGCATTCTCCGCTGGATTTGTCTTCGCTATATGGTGTTGGTGGCGCGGACGAGATGAACGTGGCCGACGCGGCTGTAGAAGTGGCCATGGAGGCGGCTGAGGCAATGACTGAGGTAGCCATTTCGATAACGGTTGAAGAAGCAGATATTAAGGAAGAAACATCATCGACAGCGACGGGTATAACTTCGAGGTCTGGTGGAGGCTGCATATGGAAGTTGCTGATTTAGTCGTTTAATTGAGTATGATGTCGCTTGTCTCACACGAGAGAGAAAGAGAGAGGAGAGAAAGTGGTGATGTTTCAGGACGACCGAAAAGGGTCCAACGGGGGGCGGAGAAGGAGAGGCGAAAGTACAAGCTTGGCGAACAAAAACTCTGACAAAATGTGTTATGAAGTGAAACTTGTAAGTTGTGTCCTTTATGCGTGATCGAATCAAGAAGACCGATCAAAGCAAGACGAAGAAGAAAGAGGAGAAAGTCAAAAAGAGGCACTTGTGATCATGAACATTGCCTTGGGTGCTGAGTTACGTACGCTACGTACTCTAGTTAGCGGGTGATGGAAAGGCTGGCCCCCAAGGTTTAGGATACAAAAATAAATGACCCAAGGGTCCAGCCTAAGCAGCATAAATTTACTGACTAATTTCGTCTCTCATGCTTCTAGCAGTACTGTACCTTACCTATCCCGCTGCAACCATGTCTGTGCCGGGTCATCGATATTGAATCTCACGTCGTTCTGAGTCTAGGCTGAAGCTAAGCCTGAATTCGACCTAGACCCTCAGGTTCTTCAACTCAGCCATTCCACACTTTTAGCGTGCCTTTTCCCCAGCTCGAACCAAGACAAAGAAAGGATTGCAACACAGCCACAAACGAACCCAGATCATTGTGGCTTGGCCTCTCTCCTCGGCCAAACTTAGCTCCGTGCAGAATCCTCAGGCAAGGCCTATCAGAACAAGCCCGCTAAACACCAAAAAAGTCCAATCCCAACTCGACGACGACGGTTCAATCGACGACAGCTTTCCCTCCCGCCCAACACCGTCGCCCTTCCCATCAGAGACAATGCTTCGTCCGAGACTAAGGGTTCCTCGCCTGGCCTTTGGCCTCGGCATGCGCCCCATGGTCAATGCCCGCCGTTCGATCCATCGTGTCCCCGAGCTGCCACACGATTATTCCGAGGGCGTTCCCAACCTTATGAGCCCAGGAGGTTTCTCTATCGCCTGGACTGAGTACATGAAGCTTATGGTGGAGAAGCTAAATGCTTTGACTGTCGGTACGTGTGGCACTGATGGTGTGTGAGAGCATTGGACAAATCAATGCTTCTCATGCACTTTCAATTCTATATCAGCCCACTGATACTGCACTTACTAACTAAATACTCGTCCAGGTACCGAGCTCGAGGATAAGGACACAAAGACCATTGCTCTCATGACAGCCCGAGAGCCCAACCAGGCTCCCATCTTCAACTATGCCTCCATGGCGCACAACAACCACTTCTTCTTCCAGGGTATCTCCCCCACCGGTACCCCCATGCCCGATGCTCTCCGCAACGACCTCGAGGCTTCATTCTCCTCCATCGAGACCCTCCGCCGAGAATTCGTCATCACAGCCTCTGCCATGTTCGGTCCCGGTTTCCTCTGGCTCGTCAAGGCCGGCCCTGGCGACTACCGTCTTCTGCCCACCTACCTTGCCGGTTCTCCCTACCCCGGCGCTCACTGGCGTGCCCAAAGCACCGACATGAACACCGTGGGCAAGGATGGTTCCGCTCGCAACTTCATGAATAACCAGGCCTACGGCGCCAACAAGCGATCCGGCGATCTTCCCCCAGGAGGTATCGAGCTTGAGCCCCTCCTGTGCCTAAACACCTGGGAGCACGCCTGGTTGCTGGACTGGGGCGTCGGTGCCGGTGGCCAGGGTGGAAAGGTTGCCTTTGCAGAGTCATGGTGGAATCTTATTGACTGGGAGAAGGTTGCTCAAAAGTCGGGAGTGCTACGACCTGACTTCAAGTCGGTGTAAGGGTTGAGAAATATTATATCATGACTTGTGTAGACAGGATGTATAGTTAGGGAAACGATGTTACGGCATTGGGATAGAGATAAAGAGGCGGGGGGCGAGCGAATTTTGTAAGATATTGTACTCTGCATATACAGGTGGGGAAAATGTACCATTTGATGTCAGTAAATGTTCATGTCATGGATAATGACTATGTAGGGTGAGTGAAGGGCAACAAGATACGATAGCACAACTACATGTATATATCCTCATAAGATCAGCCCTTGGTACAAGCCAAAAAGGTAAAATGCCAAAAGAAAAGACATACAACACCAGGTATTCGCTGGTCGTCACCGACCCAACTACTAATCCGGCGCTTCGTGGCTTGACGATGGGGGAGCGGACGGGACCCCGTATTCTCCACGAGCTGTGGTCGTATGTGATAGTCTGAGTGGTGAAAACGTGTTATACTGTAATGGCTGGTGACTGGAGTGGTATGGGACGATGAAACCTCTGATACCCACTCGATTGAACACTCGGGAAAGTGTTTGCCTTCTATTAATGCATGTAGATACAACAAGAGTTCATGTTCTTCTTAGTCTGAATATCTTATGAAGCATTAGGAAATAAGTTAAGACACGACTGTATCATTTCGACGGTTCTGCAGCCTTAGCCATATCCGTATAATATCAGATATATAAAAATAAAGATTACACTCTTGCTATCTCTATATCTTGGTACATTTTATATATCCATCCTTGCTGTATCTAAGGTTACTAAAGAGCATTAAACCCAAGCCCGCATCACATAATCTCCTAAAAAGTAGACAAGGCTACGGATAACATGAGGCTAAGTGTTTATAGTTAGCGGTTGAGTACTTGTATGAGTATAACATTAATCCTGCGACATCACAATTCATTCACAGAACTAGTGTTACTTAGACATGTTTTTATATACATTCATCATTTCATTTTGTTTTCCTATCCTAAGAAGCTAGCCTGAGCTACCTATATGAAGTAAAAAGTCAAATAGCGCCATATGGTATCCATGTCATCGATCATAAACCTTTGAAGGGAGTGGGTTGTGCTGTGTTGCGTTTTCTAGAGTCGTGTGCGAGTGGTATAAAGTGGGTAGGTCATAACCAGGCTGTAGCCAAACAAAGAAAACATCATATGCAAAAACCCCAAATACCCATAAAGCACCATCGCTCGTTTTGAGCTAACATTCATCCGCTGTGAAGCATCCCGCGAGAGAGCCGCGGCAAGTATCCGCATAAGTGGTTGTACGTTCTGACATATAAAAGCACAAAAGTAAAGAACAAAAAAAAACAAGTAGCCTGGTTTGCAATGACCCAGAAGTAATGGCATCTGGCCACTGCAATCAGGTGGAAAGAGAAGCAATGCAGAGTAGGGTTTTCGTAGATAATAAAAGGAAAGTTACAGAAGACGGCTTAGATCATGTTGCCGTTGACACTGATCTCAAAGCCCTCACCCTTCTGTCTCAAAGCCTTTGCAAGCATGAGCTCACGCATCCAGTCAATACGGTCATCACGGTTCTTGACGGCAAAGTGGTGTGTCTTGCCCGTGCCATTGACTCCCTCGGCAGGAATTGTGCCAGCGGGCTGGATGTGACTCTCGCGCTTACGAAGTCGTGCGGTGTTTTTGTCTTGGGGAATGAGCTGGAAAGCGAATGCGCCTACTGGATCACTCTTCTCGCGGCTGTGGCTACCACGAGAAAGGTGCATTGTCTTGAAGGCTGCACTAAGCTTGGAAGAAGAAGCCACGCTTGAGCAGGCGATGGCATAGTCATCGATATCAACATATTCGAGGGTGCGGTCCAACTCTTCAGAGTCCTTATGCATGTTGAGACGAGTACCCTTCAGGGTGAAGTAACCGTCCTGCCACTCATGTCGAAGCATCTTGGTCTTGCGTTTTTTCATGGGGCCTTGGTGACTGATACCATTGGCAGGGTCGGCAGAGGGAGACTTGCCCTTAGGGCCGAGAGGTGTGATAGATGGCGCCAGCGCTTTCTCGGAACCGTTGAGCTGACCACGGGAGAAGGGGAGATTGTCCCGAGGAGGCGGCTGAAGGGGCTGCTGTGCTCGTGAGCCTCGTGGTGACTTGGGCGATGACGATCCATGAGAAGGTCTGGTCGTGTTAATGGGCTTGTTTTCCTCCAGAGCGGGCATCACAGGGAAAGATGGGCGACGGGCTGAAGTACGAGACTGGCAGCGGGGAGGGGAAACATTGTTGGTGGGAGATGTGCGGTAGTTCATGTCAGGGGGGACAGACTGCGAGAAGTCCCGGGCAACAGGGCCAATGGGTACAGCTGTAACAGGAACATCAAGCTCTGAGAAAGGTGTACCATGGCGAAAGTTGTTCCTGGGTGTCATCTCCAAATCAGGGGACCGGGGGCTGGTCCTTTCCATCTGATACGGGACAAAGGCAGGCTGCTGCTGTTGGTGGTAATGTTGTTGTTGTTGCTGCTGCTGCTGCTGCTGCTGTTGACGTTGCATATATGACTGATTCTGAACGTTGTTCTTCTGGACAGGAGGGGGAACAGACGAAGCACCAAGTCGCGAAGGCGGTAGGGGCGCCTTTCCAGGGATAGACAGCTTAGGAAGGCGGCGCAGACCTTGGTGAGGAAGTTGGGCCTGAGCAGTGGGAATTCCAGCAAATGGGGGTGTAGGAGGGACTTCCTCGCTACAGTCTCCCCCGTGCTGATGCTGAAAGTTGAGGAATTGTCTGACGTTGTCTTGAGGATCTCTGGCCTGAACTCCGCGAAGAGACGCTTCATAAAGGTACTGAATAGGAGGCATGCCTGGGCCCATAACGTCGGAGGATGCGACGACAGAAGGTTCAGCATCCGAGATGGGGCGGACCTTGTTGGGGTCCAATGCCTTAGCTGTCTCTGGGTTTCCAGCATCACCAATCATGACCGTACCGGTAGCATTGATATCAACATGGGGATACTCCTTTTTGAACGCCCGGATAAGTTGCTGCTGTTTCTTGAACTTGGAACAGTTCTCTCCTTTGGAACAGTGGTGAGGCTTGGGGATGACTTGTTCGATGCCGATAATGGATACTGACTCCATGGGAGTGATATCGTCTCCGTTTGGTCTTGTTCGGTTCTTTCGCCTGCTGCTCTGGCGACGTCTTAACCCGTGCTCTTCCCCTCTTCGCGCCTCTCGCACCACCTCCCTGCTTGGTACATCCTCGATTGGTGTCTCAGGTCGAGGAGATGCAGGTCGACTATCCCTCAAGGCTTGGATCTGATGCCAGACCTTGGTCCTAATACCGAACGACTGAATGCTGAGCTCCTTGAGATCTTCGAACTTCAACGTGATTAAGATCGCACCGCTGATATCATTCTCCATAAATCGGTCAGCCACGGACAGCTCAACGCCAGCATTGAGCATAGCCTGCGCAACCATTTCAGTGGTCCATGATGCAAGAGTTGTCGTGTCAAGTTCCGCATCAGTATATTGGAAGGGACTGGCACGGTGTTGTGGTGGTGGCTGAGATGACATAAGAAAGTCGGCAATGTTTCGGGGTCCTTTGGGAGTAATAGGTGACAATGTCAGGATGATATCCTCTTCGGTGGACGAGTAGTGGTCAGTTGAGTTGCGGAACAGGTGAGGTCCTCGAGGACCTTCAACCTGCTTCGGAGAGTATTCGACTGGAACCTCTTGACTTCTGCTCGACCTTGGTGTTGGGACCTCATCGTAAGAGGAAACTGTTGTGAAACTAGGTTGTCCGGCCTGAAGAGGTTCCGATGTCAGTGTCTCCCAAGACTTAAATCAGTTGCAGGTACAAGATACATACCGATTGCAAACTTATGCGAGGCGAGTTATCCTCTTCGTCGCTAATGATCTCATCTTCTTCCTCCCAGTCCGTGTCCACAAATTCGGTTGCTACTGAAATTGGACGCTCCAATAGTTGGGAGTCGTTCTTGAGGCTGAAGAATGTGTCACGGGGGAGAGGCTGTTGTCGCATTTGCGAATATGTCAAGCGGTCTCCGCCTCGGAAAGATGAGTACTCCTACAAGTCGGCTTGTCAGCGATATCCGTCGGTATTCGCCTTCAAGGCTTTCTTCCCTACCATTTTGTAGTTTTTGTATAGTGGTATCAAGGTATTGATGCTACCAGGCACCAAATATTGATGGTGAGATAGATTGGTTATACCAACTGGTGATTGCTCAGTTTGGCCGTTGCCGGCACTTGCTTCTTTAGAACTCAGTGCCTGAGCACGATTGAGAACACGCCGTGAAACGAACGGAAACAAATAAAGGAAACATAAACCTCGTGATGTTGAGGAGATAATACAGTGGTCGCAAAACTTGGGAGGAGGGGACCAGGGGAGCGGGCGGGCGGGCGGTTACGGGATGTTATGTATGCACTATAGCTCAACGCTGGTGACTGAGGGAACCAGCATGAGGATGGCGGTCACGGAGGGAATGGAGACAAGAATAGACTTGAGCGAGTGCTAAATGCAGAGTGCGCGACCATGTCTTTAGGCCCTTGGGACACTGGAGCCCAGTCCCTAGACCCTAGACCCTTGCACCCTGGCTTGTCCGGCGGTAGCAGAGGAGACGGGAGTAGAAGAGGAGGGTGTGAGCAAAGAGGCCAGGATGAAGACTGGGTGCTGCGGCTTCATCACACCGGCACGGGACGCAGAAGCGGAAAGCAAACAGCATCCCATCACCAATGGCATGATATACATCTACCAACATGTAGATCACGTTTGACCGGATGGATTTCACTTGGAGGCGACCTGGAATACCGGTATTAGCAAAGAATGGAGGCTGGGTAACAAGAGGCCCCTCTGGCTGAGGGATATGCATGGACATTTGATTCAGATAGTGGAGAGAATCGAGAAACGGCCACCGTCAATGGACTTGGGGTGTGCGCGCGCGGCGTCAAGCTGGCGTTACCAATTGGGCGTTCGATCTGGGCATAGTGGCTGCGTTTTGCTCTCAGTCTCGCGTGCAAAAATGCACGCCCAGTCACGTTTCTTGCCTCTGATTCACGAATCAGAAAGTGTCCGGGGCCTTGGGGTCCAGAGGATGTTAGTGAATCAGTGTCTTGCTGGACGCTTAATGACGATGCTAGATGAGAGAGGAGCATCCCTGGTCCTAGACAGTAGAGCGTGGGGCACTCACTATGCCTTAAAACAGCCTGAGCTCGTCGATTGGCTTAAGCTGGCGCACGTTGCGACCCTGGTTCATGGGGCGTTAGGCTTGACTCGGCGAACACACAAGCTCCAGAGCTGGAGATCCCTTAGTGCCACCCCCTAGCGGCCCTTAACGGGCGTCTAAGCGCCGGGACCTCGAGCTGCTCACCTTACCTAGGTTACTGTTGAGGTGAGGTTGAGCGTACCACTCCCAGGCTATGTTGAGATCAATATCTCATCCTATCTCATTCATCACAGTCCCAATTCAATCGGTTGATGCGAATTTGGTGATGGAAGCCCCTGGCAACCCTCATATCAGAGGTGATGAATCTGTTTTCTCCCTTCATCACATTCCCCAATTGCAATTCCATCTTATCGTTCCTCGCTTCGCTTTTTGCAGGTTCTCAGCGTATCCGTACTCTGCCGAGTATTACAGCAGCTTTCTTCCTGCAATGGCAAGGTCCTCACGGACCATGCAGCTTCGGCATAGGAGCGGGAGACAGGCCCCATCATCTGCATGCGAAATTCTCGAGAGACGATGAGAGCTCGGTAACATGGGTTGGTGCTGCCATATACGATGCACTGTATGGAGTGCTTGCAGACATACATTTGCCTTTAGACTTGGATATTGCGATGCATTGGGTTGTGAGTCGTTGGCATCGTCGTTGTCGACGACGTGGACATCTCGGGCAGCATTTGATATCTTGTTCAACGTATCGTGTTCTTCCCCTGCGTGCTGTGAGCTGCTGTAAGACGTAACACTCTTGCGTTCCTGAACATGAAGCTAGCCATGTGATTTGAGTGATGGAAGGGTGCACATGTGGGTGAAGGTGGAAGCTTGTACGTCCTTGTAATGGCGCATATTTTCCGACCCTAGGAAGTTTACTCTTGTCTCTCTCATCCTGTACAGGAACAAACTTTCAACGGTTGTGAATTTTGCACTTATCCTGGAGGCTGGAAGTACCCAACCCATTACTGCTCCAGCATTTTGGTTGTGGGACCGAAAACCGTTACATTTGGTATTAGTACAATGTGTTCATTTTGACTCACACGAAGCGCATTAGCTTTCAAACTTTCAACTGCGAGCTGTTGTTCAAGCTCCAGCTCCAGCTCCAGCCCCATGTACCAGCCTCGGCCACCGTTCATGTCCAATTGACAGTTTCAACATGAGAGCGCGGGTCTGTGTGAACCTCGACTGGCAGAAGTGGACATCGTTCTTCGGGCATCTAGTTTCCCGAACTAGTTTAGGTATTGAGAAAACCGCCGACATATCGCGAGGACTAGTCGATCGTATGTTTTCCCCATGAAGTACAGTACCCTTCATAGTATTTGACGGCTTGTGCTTCATTGGTGTGCGCTCCTGTCGCCGCTAGAGGAGGCCTTCAAAGGGTCCCTAGATCCTCAAGGTTATGGCCCCCCACCACGCTGTGAGGCCCTTCAGAGGCTGTGGGAGTCCCTGTAAAAGTCCCTGTCCGATATTTAGTCGACCCACCACCCTCTCGTAACTCCGATTTCCTCTTCGGGCAGTGTGAAGACGGACACCAATCTTGGCCTTATGTCACTCATAAACCAATCGCAATGACCGATAATTCTTTTTTGCTCACGAATGAGGGGACAAGAGATGCACGGGCAGGCTAGTGGGACGGACCGTTTCTCTTCTTGGTTTGTTTGCTTCCAACATTCCTATGCGCCACGATCTTTGTACTGTCCAAGTCAGGCGGATCTGGGCGGCATCGTTTGGTTGGCTCCAGGCTCATTTTGCTTCGCCTCATCCACAATTCGACTATATTTCGCTGGCTCCAGACTGGAATTTTGCCTCTTCAATGGTACTATGAGCATTGCTCATACTGGCGGTCAAGTTTTGATATCTTGTCTTGAATCTCGTGTGACTCAGGCGACTGGGGTTAGTCGTGTTCACATGAACAAGCCGATTCACCTCATGTACAAATCGCGGGCTATCACAGCAACATTTCGGGGAGAGCGGTGACAATTGACTGATACTGTGCTATATCCCTTGTCGAACTTTATGACTTCGCAACGAGAACAAGACTGAGACGTGGGGTGTTGTGGTGTACAGTATACCAGGGTTCAGATTCTGCAAATTCTTGGTCACATCGTGAATGGATTAGCATGCTGTGGTTTGCTCAAGGATCCAATGTCTTGTCAATGAGTAAACAGCCCCAATTCATCAGCTGAATCGGTGATATCTAGGATTAGAGGCATTCCAAGGTGTTGCAATGTGCCATATCCTTGCGTGGGTTTGAGGAGGTAATAAACGGCTCAGTAAGCCGAGGGTGAGTGGCTTTCAGATGTGGTTGGTTGAAGATGGAGGTTCCCAGGTCGGTTTCATGTCCGAGGAGAGCAATATGCATTTTAATGCTCTATGATGGAGGTATCGCTACGGTGATTGTGGTAAATTGATGGGCAGTGATACCCAGAATAAGCAAAAGGTGTGTTTCTGTGCCTGGGCTGAGATGCAATGTGACACGACCTTGATTCACTGCATTTCCATAATGGCTAATGGAAGATCTGATGTTGCAGCGTCGAAGATTACGATTCCTCATGTAGTACGACTTGCAGTTTTTACAACTGCACAGCACAAGTTCTGAATAGTACCTTCCAAACAATGTCGCACAGTGACAGCATTGAGAAAGTGGTACCGCTAAGAGTACCTGCCCACTGAACTGGACTCGAAGCCATGAGGCGTAGGTTTGGCAAGTGCGGCGAACCATCTTGCACTTTTTTTTTTTTTTTTTTTTTTTTTTTTTTTTTTTTAACTGTAGGGTAATCCCACCAGAACTATCATCTTCAATATCATTCAATTTTCGGCTACTGACAGCTTCACTTACATGGGTACAGAACATGGCCTGGCCTGCTGACGTGTGATCGAGGCTTTGGGGTATGGTTTTTCTTACCACGTAACTTGCAAACATCCAGTGTCTTGAATTGCTTCGCCTAACTGACAATAGCATGATTCTAGTCCTGATGCCATGAAATGTCGCTCTAGTATCCAGAGCCCATGATGAACAATTTCTTCTGCGACCCAATAGCCTTTCATTATCCCACTTAGAGACATCGATTGGCCTCGCGTCCGTCAATCGAAATTCTGCAGGGCTATAACCGATCCTCCTCTAGCCTCACGGTAAGGATTCTGTGTCTGTGCACTCTCATCTGTCAGTCGACCCTTGCTGATGCCCTTGTCAATGCCCAGCATTGAAATCTTGCTCTTTTTCAAGTTTTCTTTTTTTACCAATTTTTTAGTTGAATGTGACAGTGACAACTGCTAGGCTTGATCCTTGACGGACTTCGGGAGACAAGCACATATGCATCAAGCAATAGTGGCTTCAGATACTTGCGCCAGTGCGAGCTAATGTTTCGTTCCCGCTTTGCTTCGCATGCCTGTCCAGCCTTCAAGTGAAGATGCTTTGCATTGAGGATCAGACCGTGGTCTCTTGAGGCAAGTCTCGTCTTCGCGGACACTCACCGACTGTTCCGTCCGCTTTCACGACGCGATATTCCATACCGGTGACGACGATAGCTGTCGTGAACTTCGGAAGTTCGAGACACTTCATCAGGACTAGCTAAACGCTACAACGATGTCTCACACAGCCATCGTGGTGTCTCACTATGAAGTTGGCTTTAACCAACTCCCCAGATTCTGTTGGATGATTTCATCAATTAGAGAGCGGCCGACAAAAAGGCTGGAAGCCGAATCAACAATGGCACACCTGCGGACAAAAGTGCTGGCAGGCAGTACACAACGGGTAGCTGCTTAGTGAGAAACTTGACGACGAGGATTAGATGCAGGTGATGAATGCTGATAGGCAGTCAAGTTGGGTCGCTATCCGAGTCCCTAGTCTATACGCACAAGGCCGACTACGAATTGTTAACTTCGAAGAGCAAAGCCGAGGTGTCCATCATTATCGCCTACAGCGACCAGACGAGAAAGTTTTCGACGAATACGGCAGTCGACTCGAAGCGTCACATCTGAGCTCTCGGTTCTCATTTTGTCATGCAACCCCCCCAGCATCACATCACAGTGTGCATGTGCCCTTCTAATCCCGGTCCGCACCAATCCCTCCAGCCCTCTGCCTTTTCCTCACATTCTCCATCTCTCTCCACTTCCGTTCATCAACGGTTTCGGTACACATCAGATCCTACATACCGACCAATGGGTCATCCAAAGCTCACTGCTGCACAATCTCACATGATGCCAGACTAATGCGACCTTCTCGACCACTGTGGATGGTGAAATCACAGGTTGCATTATGGGTGAGCTTCTGGAGCTTCGAATGGACGTTTGGGTATCGGAACCATGTCTAATGAAAGAAGTTCCGTATTTGAAGCAAGATAGAGAGTTATGACGGGGAGGCTGGGCGGGGAAAATGATGGACAAAAATCGGGATGTGTGTGAGAGCAAAGCCATGAAAGTCCGCATGTGCTCCCCTGCCTCACAGTAGCACAGTATTTCTTTCTTAACCAGGCTTATCTGATGAGTCTTGGCAGCCGGCCGGAGGCTTTTTCTTCAATCTTGAAATATGGCTCGTCTTCCCTGGCAAATGAACAAGGGCCCCGGTCAGCTGTCGCCTCGATCTCCTGTACTAGCTTCAGCTTTTACTTGACTTTGTTGATCATACCATTCTCATAACTTGGCTGCTTTCTTCTTCTCGCTATGTCTGCAGGAATTTCCTTGTCCGGCTCGTCAATCATGTAATAAAGTTCAGCCTGAAGCGGGATTTCTGAAGACCCTGGATGTGTGTTTAACTCCCGTCAAAGTTTGGACCGGCCCGCCGCCAGGGACAAGAAGCTCTATCCGCGGACCCTCCAACGGCTACGGAAAGGTCCACAAACGTTTATGGTGGTGTGTAAGCCTGAACAACCAGCTCAGAGGAATCACAGTGAAAATCTAAGGCACCAAACTCAATCTTAGGCATAAGACAAAAGCTTCTTCAGCCACACAAGGCTAGACCATTTGGACCGCTATGAGCGGACACATCAAACTTTTGACCGGACAAAACCTTCGCCCAGTGACATCGAGATGAATCGAGTTGTGATGGTGGGTGAGAGTCGAGTGATATCAAGCCAAGGCTGAATTGTGACACTCGAGGTCGGCCGCAAATTGTGCTCCAAGACGACAGGGTAGACAATTTAATAGAGTATGAATGTTGCGGGATAATGTCTAGAGTTCATGGGAAATTGTCACAAATTTCGATAGACATAAAGTTTTGATGAGGCTTGCACGAAGTACTACGATCCGGTTACATTGGAAGTTGTGATTACTACGTTGGTTGTTGATCAAAATGTTAAACAATGTCCGTGAATATGGAGCAAATTGCCTCGCAAGGCAATTGGTTTGTGGAAGGCTGAACATCGGAGAAAGACCAAGACATAGATAAACAAGGAGCAGTAGGGTAGGCAAAAGGAAAAACAAATGTCCAAGTCAACAAGAGCCGGGATGTTCAGGAGCTGAAGACTATTGGGGAGTCGGAACAAACTGCATCGAGGCGAACTCGACCCAGACCCAGACCCAGACCTAAAGAGATTGTTCCATAATTAGCCCTAATCAATGAAGGATTTGGCCGCATATGAGCATGTTCATGGCCAAATTATGCCGGAATGCTACAGGGAATGCGGGCTAAAATAAAAATAGATGTCAAAGTGAAGACTAGGATGTGACAATATGTGATGGGATCTGTTAGCGCTCGCATGGTTGTGCACTTGTCTTGTTGAGCCAAATATGATTAAGCGCCGCAATTTAGCCCAGATTCTGCAGCCGAAAAGAGAAAATGAGGGGGCTAAATGTTAAAATAGGAATGAAGGGCCAAAGTCTCCGGCTCAGACGGGTCTTGGGTCCGACCAAGAGTCAGTTCAGTTGAGTTCAAGTTGGTTTATCGAAGCATGGAGCAGGGAGCAAGGATCAGGGATGTTGCGGAACGAACAGACGACAAAACGACCAACAGACGGAGCCGACCGGCAGTGTTTAAACTGTACAGTAGCGAGCGGGGACGATATCAATGACTCGCATTGGCGGGGAAGCTATATATCCATGACTTTGACCTAGACTGAACTTGGACTGGCAATGTTAAACTTGACAGGCGATATAGTGTGGTTTCTACGAGACGAGCTACCCATTGTGATAAAATGCTAAAGATTGAACCAGTGTGGAACTCATGAATATTCAAATGGCCCGTGTGGTTTTTCGGCTGACTCAATTAGACCAAGAATTGTGGACGATACTATTGTGAATTGCTGATTATGGATGCGACCGTGTGTCGGTTGATCAGTTGTGAGTTGAGATAGCTCACAGCAGGAGGAGACGTGACGACTTTCAAGATAGGCTAATGTACCTTGCAATGTGCAAATGATGATCCGGCTCAACCTTCAATGGCCTGGCCTTGCATGCTCATCTTCGAATGGTGGTGTAGGAGAGACTCAAGATGGTTGGTAGGTTTTGGTTGTGGGAGTATTAAATCAAAGCTAGCTAGAATTGGACGGGAGCAGCTGGTGATCTGACTGTTGGTTTCTGCAGCGTCAGCCTCCTCCGCAAAATATAAGCAAACTCTAGATAAGATTGATATTGGATCTCTTGTCCTACCACCACCGTTTAGCAGCCAACAATGACATTGTGACACCTCAACGACTTCTCTCCCAGGATCAATACCTGATCAAAGCATCAAGAAGACCCTTTTCAAGCGAGCACCAAGAGTATCCGCACCTACGTAGGCCGTTATTGCCCGTCATGGTCCGCTTATCACATCATCTCTAGCCCAAGGCTGTCGAGTTTCCCCGCTCGGCTCGGTGTTTTGTTGATCACCTCGAAGACTAGGATAGTGTCAGGGTCAGGGTCTTGCGCTAGGACAAGACAGGGTAGCCCCTGGAACGGTCCTAGAAGAAGAAGGCAGAGATTATCGTCTTCTGACGTCTGATTCGCTCAAGCTATAGAGGCTCCCTGTCAAGCCAACAGTGGCTCAGGGCCAATCCAGATCTGTGGCCGGGGTAAGAGCACATGGGGACTAACACGGTTCGGGACTAATCCATATCTCTACCCCTGCTCCGCGGCAGGAGCTCCTCATCGGTTGGTCCCGTCCCATCACACACTAATGCAAGCGTGTTACCCTCGTCTGTCGAATCACGGACCAGAAACGCTCTTTCTCCAACGACACTACACAACAGTTACATGGCTAACAAGGCTCCTTGCTCGGCCAGTTCAGCAGACCGATTCTTTTTTTTCCCACCTAATGACAGCAGAATTCAATGCGACCCGATCTAGCGCCAGCAGAGCTTTTCAGCCACCTGAGTGTACTCGTATGTACCTTACCGAGTACTGCGTTGTACAGCACTCGACAGCAGCGTACGATAATGGACAATGGACAATGCCTTGTCATGGATATCCACTGAATGATTATCGTTGAGGGCACCGCTCGGGTCGGGTACATGCCAAATCACTACGATGCACGGCAGAAAACTGAATACCGACTGCGAAATGCGCTGCATGATTTTTGAACGCCTTTTTTTTTTGGTTTTTGAGATTCCCAATGCGTTAACTTAAACATCAGGATTCAATATTTGTCTCAGTCAAGGATAACCCCGTCAATAACTTTCGGACGAGCTGAAAACCCATCAACACTTGTCAATGCTTGTCTGAACCAGTTCCCATATTATCGCTCAAAGCTGCAATGCAAGATCCCTTTCAACACTCGTGACCTCGAATTACGGAATATCTTTCGAGACCCACGATCACCCCCGCGCTGCCAGACGTCACCGACCTGCCCCCCTGGTCCCTACAGAGTCCCTAGTTCACGACACATGTCCTACCCAACCATGTCGACATACTTTCGAACTGGACACTTGGTGTTGAGAGGAATTTGATACGCTATTCATGGGGCTTCTCGACCCGGCTGCGGGCAGCCACTTGCAGGTCTGCACCCACGAGGTCTTTTGCCGCTTGACCAATCCGATGGTTGACCGCCTCTTTGGCCATTCTATTCGTCAAAAATCATCTAGGTACCCAATAAGGCATTTCAATACTGCCAATCTATGTCAGTTATGTCCTAGAGCCCGACAAATCCTAGCCCATCGTGGATCATCGTCGAGTTCCAAGACTCGAAGCCTGAACCGTGACTCGCAAACCGTGAATTACTCAACGGCCCACGGCTGCACTAAAGACAACTGTTTAATGAATCCATCTTAAATGCGACCGAATAAACTTTTCAGACTAGCACAGTACAAGCTCTGGCAGTTGAGCATGGAACGACCCTGCCCCGTTCGGCCGTTCATGCTATGGACCTTGATAGAGGATGCGAGCTAGTGGACGTATCCTTGTGCGACCTTTTGACCTTTCCCCTCTCCGGTGTACTTTGCGCATATGCAGGTGCGATAGTCCGGTGAGCTTCTTTATCAGCATCATGGTGGGTGTTACTGCTTCTTGTTTTAGGAGCAAATATTGGCAGTGGTCAGTTGAAGCAGCCCATACTGATCATGACACAGATCCGCTGCACGAAATCTTGATTCATCGGGATCCGGATACATGTTGCGAAAGGGCAAATACCTGAGGTGCCATTCAATATATCAAAACTGATTTCAACCTAATTAGGGATACATTGAATGGTCGTTCAACTGGGGATGATCTGCTACTAGTCAATGTCTTGGTCAAGTGGATGGCCTCAAATCAAATCAGAAAGTCAAAGCTCGCCGCCTCGCATGTTCTCCCGTGAGGAGCTAGATCCCAATGGGATCCAACCCCCCTCTTGATGAGCTCTTGGTGCAAGCAGAGTGGCTACTTGCCATGACCACGGACAACTGGATGGGCACACCATGCGCGACTTTCCTCTTTGGACTGCAGAAACCCTGCCCGCCCTATGCCGTCTTGTGCACATCTATTCCTAGAGTGGAGATCCGATGGACGCAGAGAGACTATCTTTGACCGACTCTTCTAATTGGCTTCTCTAAGCGCAGTCGCTGCCTTTGGTGCCATGGCAGACTCGTTGTGCATGATGCAAAAATAGCAACACGACGATGGGAAGCCATCATCGAATCGACGTCTGAAGGGCCGCGAGAGAAGCGGCCAAAATATAAGGATTTAGCCCTCCAGCAGCCGCCCAAGAATTTAACCCTCTTTCTTCTTCGTGTTGTGTTCAGAGATCCCAAGTGTCGCCAAAGGCTCTCTTGATCCCCTTTCCATTCCTCTCTTACCGCCCTCCTCAACCACCTTCTACTCCTACTACTACCCGAACATCTTTGTTGTTACAAACAATCTCCAGTGAAGAGCAAGCCGGACTTGCTTTGAACCAGTCAATCCTTAGATAATTTCCGAACGAACGGACGAAACGAACGATCACAGTTGTGGTTTGATAGAGTCGGCCTGGCTGCCACTTACACGACTGTCCACAAATTTCGCTCAGAGATCCATACTGATCCTGACCGATACAAAAAGACTTACGCTAATTTAATTCTCGACTTGTTGAAACGGAACATACAAACTCGGATTCGATATCCCCCCGGTCACGTTTCTCAACGCCCAACCTCTTGGCTCTGGATTTTTTGCTCCTCTCGTCTCCTCAGCCTTTCGAGTGATCGACTCCACACACTAAAAGTCAAGTACAGTGCGCAGGTGGTCCCTGATTGCACAGTCCCACTCCCCCCTTGTAGATCACACACCCCATCCTGGTCCCCTAGCACGCCAATACTCTACGGTCCAGCATCGCAGCCTACAAATGTCTACGCTGCCCCCCGATCATCGCAAAGGCGTCTCGCGAGCTTCCGAGAACACCGTCAACATGACTGTATCTCAGTCAACAAAGGCCAAGCCGGCCTCTAAAACCAGCAATGGCAAGCCAAAGACAAAGACTCAGATGCACCGTCGCTCAAGAACAGGTATGTTCACTCACTTACATGCTGATTGCAAGAGAAAAAACTTGGGCTAACCTCACTTACACAGGCTGCTACACTTGCCGTTTGCGACGCAAGAAATGCGACGAAGGAACCCCCATGTGCACAGCCTGCAAGCATCTTGGCTTGCAATGCGAGTACAAGCGACCCATGTGGTGGAGCAACAACGATATGCGAAGGAAGCACAAGGAGGACATCAAGATGATCATCAAGCGCAAGAAGCTCTCTGAGAAGTCATCTCACAACATCCAGAACTCTGTCACCAGCTCTCCTCCTGGCCTCACCCACTCTCTTCCCACATCAGCCACTTTCACTGATCCTCTCGACCGCACAAGATCTGCTTCCATCGACTCACAATTCCCGGCTACTTTCAACTTCAACAGCCCCCCAAGTGGTAACGAGTATGGCTTCGGTGCGCCCATGCACCCCGAGTTCATGTTTGGCAGCTACTCGCCTTATGAGATCGATGTCAAGACAGAGCGACAAATGTTTGTCAACGATGTCCCTACAGTTCGCGAATCACACATCTCCACCTTCAGCACTTACCACACTCCTCCTCCTGCTGGTACAGTCCTCCCTCATGGTCCTTTGGATGGTGAGTGGACCGAGCAGGTCTTCCAAGAGCGCAAGCAATCCCTCTCTGAAGAGACCCTTAACTGCAACTTCTTCGACTTTTCACATGGTCCCTCAACAGAGTCGAGACAAATCCAGCTTGAGCTTGATGAGAACGACCAGAGCCTACTGGACCACTTTATCCAATTCGTGCTGCCAACAATCTTTCCTATCCTCGACTCCAACCAGCACTGCTCAGTCGGTTCTGACCTCATTCTTCCCGCCCTTCAATCCAACAGCGCCTACCTTCACTGTTGCCTAAGTGTCGCTGCCCAGCACCTCAAGTCGCACACCAACTCCTCCACCGAGGACCTTGACAATGATATTATGCGACACCGCTATGCCACTATCTGGGCTCTTTGCGAGGCACTCAAGAAGGACGAGAACCACCAACAGATTCTCGAGGCTACTCTGGGTCTCATCTTCTTCCAGTCTGTCGTCGGCCGATATGATGACGGCTTGCTGGACATTCCTTGGCACCAACACTTTCAAGCTGCTATCAGCCTGGTGCAGAAGCTTGACCTTCCCGGCATGGTCACTGACCCCACTCGCGCTTCCATGCAAACCCCCTTCAATATGTCTCTCTCCTCATGGATTGACATTCTCGGTGCTACCATGAAGGGTCGATCACCAACATTTGCCCATACTTACCGCGAGAAGCACCTTTCTCAGTTCAACCCCAGCCTTGGACTGCGCGAGCTTATGGGATGCGATGACCGGGTCATGTACCTTATTTCTGAAATCGCCTGTCTAGAGTCCCTCAAGAAGGACGGCATGGACGATTTCACTCTCTGCCAGCACGTATCTGCCCTCGGTGAGCAAATCAGCTTGACTGAGATGGGAGATGCGGGTCCCAAGATGCCCTTCAACGCCAACGGCAGCCTTTCACCTAAGCAGCTCTCCAAGAACATGACCATGGCTTTCCGCATTGCTGCGCGCATTTACCTCTGCAGCCTGGTCCCCGGCTTCAACCCCAGACAACCTTCCACCATGGGACTGGTTGAGAAGCTGACAAACGTGCTTCAGCACATTCCCTCGGGACCCAATGGATTCGACCGCAACCTTGCTTGGGTCTACCTCATTGGCGGTTCCACCAGCGTCCCTGGTAGCACATTCAGAGCTTTCTTCGAGGACCGCCTTGCCCAGCTTGGCGACTCTGCTCGATTCGGCACCATGGGACGTGTTTCCACCCTCTTGCACGAGGTGTGGGCTCAGAATGATAGCCTCTCGGGTGTTAGCACACCCGGGTCCACGACGACTGAGGCGGCCCAGCTACACATCCACTGGCGGGATGTCATGGAATCGAAGGGATGGGACTTTTTGTTGATCTAAGCATTGCTTCTGACGAACCTTCTTGGCTGGCCTATGAGGGGTAGTGGAGCAATGCTGGGTGAAACCATCAAGTTCTAATCTAACCTTTCTCTTCAATTCCATGTAAGTGGCCAGGACCACCTCATCAGGCGAAGCAGGCATTTGCCAGCCGTCGAGGACAGGCTTCATCATTCATTTTCCTGTCTGTTGTCCCGAAAGGATAGAGACTTTTCTTTCTTTATTTCTTTATTATTCACTTCATATACAATGATACCTACTGGGATGGGTTACTAGAGGAAGCCGCAAGGCGTTCTGAGATGGAAGTGGAGTACAAAGAGCGACACTTGGACACACCACACATCTCGACACATTTTATTACAGTTGATTGGAGGGGAGGAAGGCGTTACGGACATGCATTGGCTGATAAGTAGGCGGAGAAGCATGAGAGAGTCATGACCATATGCAGGAACAAATGGGGCGGCAACAGGATGCCGTGTTACATGTTAGTCTATTGGATGGGAACGGCCGAGTAGTTTGAGACTTGGAAACATTCGTTGTTGTTTTTTGTTTTTATCATGATACCAAGCGGGCAATGGTATAGGGAGAAACACGGCGTATGGCCGGCAGGATATGGACGCCGTGTAGGATGGATTGACGATGATACGAAAAGAGAGGCTCTGGGAAGCTGGATATGGGCTAGCTCCCAGGAAGGATGTTTCACGAAGGGTGGTATACGATATCCAGTACCTTGCTAAGACAAGGTCAACAATGAAACAATGCATATTGCTGCTACGTTTGGTATTGCCTGCTGCCATCAGATCGTGATGATACTACTGCCTTTGATTATTCCCTCATTGAAATAACGAGGAGATAGAGAATCTAATCAGTAACATGACACCATACAAATCTAGTGTTAGGAGCTTTTCGGCGTCGGGCTGCAAGTCTCTGAAAAGGGGTTCCAAGACCGAGAGGCCCAACTGGAATAGGAATTAATACCTCGCTCTGATTAGATGATACTGACCACATTCGATGGTTCTTTTTGTTCTGTGCTTATTTATGAGATCCTTGTTCCCTGGCAAGTCAGCATCATCACACCACAAAAGGGTCGGGGAAAGATTGCTGCATCTTTGTTCTGCGGGGGAGGCGTTGGAGAGGGTATCATTGAGGGGGTTTACGAGATGCAGACTCGCATGCATTGCAGTATAATGCAGGTGCTTACAGGTACATGAATGAAATAAGCAACACACGTGCTTTGAATTGAGGCCCTTTCCCCTTGTAGCGGATGCAGAGAGAGCATGCCGTCTGCAATGTTATGCCATGCCATGCCATGCTATGCTATGCTATGCAAATGCGGTGCGAGTACAATTCACTATACAACGAGGAAACAACTTCGTTATCTATATTAACCTATAAACTAACTACAGAAAAGCCTCGTTTCATTTACAAAGTCCGGTACATGCAGCGTCTTGGGCCGTCATATCGTCCCGTCGTGCCTGATGCTGTTGCAATGCATTGTAGCGAGAAACACAGAGAGGAACCAGCAAAGCAACGCAGCAACGGAACAGATCGAGAAAGAAACACGTAGTCTATTCCCGAGAATTGCATGCAGTAAAGGAAAAAGAGACAGAAAAAAGCGAATACGCCTCTGCTGGCCATTTCAGGGCTTCAGGACAGTGCGTAGAGTAATTGGCTCTGGTGACTTACACGCCCCCTCAAGGCAGATTTTTTCCCAGCAATTTTCACGGTTTATCGCAGGTATTATGTATCATCAGACGTGGACTTTTTGCCTCTGCCGAGGTCTAACTTGGTCTAGACGAATCTGGGATTTGCAAGATGCGTTTCTGCGTGAGAGAGGAGTAACTAAGCAGGGATGAATTTCTAGCGAATAATACAAGGGAAGGGGGAGGTGGATGATCGGGCAGACGACCCAAACGACATGGACAGGCCAAGCTACGGGAATAATAAGCGAGCAATTACCGTGTATAATACAGCGAATATAGGGCTTCTATAAACATGGGTTCACTGTCTTATAGTGAGTCATCCGAGTTCTACTGTAGGGGGTCTGCAGCTACAGTATGGAGATAAAGAAATGCTGGTCAAGACAACGCATTGGTGCTTTGTTCTCGTAACATGGAAGGCTAGTGATATTGATTCATTGATTGGTCTTTGTATTTTAAACCCTTGTTTCTGAACAAGTAATTCAAACTTGGACTTTTTACACGTGATAATTCCAAGACTTTATCCTAGCTTGCTTCATTAGACGCCAGACGAGGGGAAAAAAGGAAAAGAGGCAGCCCGCAACCAGAAATAGGCCAGAGACAGCTATTGAAGAGTTATGTCGCTCAATGTATTAATCGTGCCTTTAGACGAGGATAGATAGCCCTTGACGTAGTTGAACATCCTTGGTTTAATAGCCTGGCTGTAGTAGCTTGAATCTAAGCGACAAAATAAACTAGCATCGTCATTATTGTCAAGTTTACCATCAAGTTTGCAATTGAACAACGCTCCGGTCTTTCATCTTATCCTACTTCACCACGAGGCCCGTTTTGCATGATACTGATCTTCGTGTATTATTATTTCAGCAAGTGGTATTTTACAACAGAATGGCTGAACTTGATGCAAACCACATCAACTCTTAACATCTCCTATAATGTTGTGCTTTCTTCATGATCCATCCTCTAGGTACCATATGTTAAAGTTAAAACGACGTCAACGGCGCTCGCTATCGGATGAAACGGCAACGTTCCTCACAATGAATATATACAAATGCGAGGTTAGGCTCAGCCATGCTCAGCGGATTGATGGTTCAATTCGAAATATTTCTTTACAGGAATGGCCTATAACCAAGACTCAAGAGCACCTCAAGCCAGCGACGACGACGATGGGGATAATTATAACGAGGCCAGTATCGGACTAATATCTGAACAGCCCCGGAAGGGCAAAGATAAGGAATTATGCTCAAAGACATTGTTGATAATGCTTGTGATAATATCGAATGTCGTCTGGATTGCTGCGATATTAGGAACTTGGTATGGAACTCGGGATCTGCTTGAGAGGTGTGGGAGCAACAAATACCCTGCAGATTTTGGTATGTACAAGAAAGCGAGATGAATGTCAAGTCAGGTCAAGTTGATTAATTGCTCTGTCAGTCTCCAAAGAACCAGTACCACTGAAGCTCAAGACAACCAACTTTGACGACTTGCTACGCTACAACACGACCAGCCACGAAGTCTATCGAGAGATGGATTCTTCACTACCTCAATACTTTGGTACTCCAAGTCCTGCAATCGATGCAGCATGGGAGAAACTCCTCCGCTATCAGTATCCTGCTGTCAGTGATGAAGAGATAGCGAGCAACCCAGCTCTGTCGTTTTCTCCAACAGACAAACACCCAGTCACTGGTAAATACTATGGTGCACTCGACGTGTTTCACAACCTGCATTGTCTCAATATGGTGCGAAGGCAACTTGACAAGGACTATTACGGAGGCCACATGGAGAAGAGGCATGGCAAGGGAATGAAGATGGAGAGTTCCTTTGACGCCGCCGAGAAGGATCACCTCTATCACTGTATGAACCATATTCGACAAAGTCTTCAGTGTCGACCAGATCTTAGTCCTGCTGCTATGCACGTCTTTGTGGACACGGATGGCTCACAGTTCTTCTTGGGCAATGCAAAGAGTCATTCATGCTATGACTGGCAAAGTATCATGGATTGGGCTGAAGCTAGGGAATCAACATTGGGCTACACTCAACCTATTGATTGAGTCATGTTCTCGATCTATTGATTGTCATATATTTAGTTGTAATATCGAGAACGTTATTAATCCTCCAATGCACTTACTGTATTTACTTATTAATTCATGATCATCACTGATTGGTCCCCAACCCGAATCTGGAGAACTACGCGCCCATCCTCAGCGCTTGGCCATCAACTTCAGCGCCCGAGACAAGGACCCCCCAACCACTAGAAAATTACTGGTCTTTAGCGGTCAGCTACTTAACCACAACCAATCAGCGACTTGTTTCGCCGCGCGCTTAACAACTTCTGAGACTCCAACCAACCACAGCTTTTGGCTTCACTTAGACCAATTGTTTCAACCATGGCAACACTATCTTCAAACATCTGGCAACGATGGACCCGTTTTCTTTTTTATTCTCTCAAGTACTTTCGGTCTAGTAGTTCGGTCTTTGGGCATAGCCTTGTCCCAGCGCGTGTCGAGCGACAGGCCCCAGACGCTCTCGGTGACTGGCTCTCAGCATCTGTATCCAACCGCCCAACAGCCTCTAATGCGACAGTCGAGCCTGAAATATCGTGGTTGAATGGGTCGAGATGGCCCTCAACGGACAAGGCGGCAATCGGAAAAGACCATTCATTGTGGTGAGATGGAAATGACCTCATGGTCTGGTCTCTGGTCTCGGGCCTCTGTATTTGCCTTTGTCTACCCTTGTTCTCCCTCTTTTACTCTTCTCCGTTCTTGTTCTCCATCTGTATTTACTGTTCTAGTCCTTCACTTTTTGTCTATTCTACCAAACAATCAAAAACAAACGCTTGCTCAGTCAGCTGTTTCATCCTTTCATCTTTGTCATACGCGCCGGTTGTGTTTGACTTGACAAACTCATCATCACCCATCTTCTTTCACTCTGCATGTTATAACATTACTTACACACTCTCTCGAACCAACAACAACAATAATACCCGCTGCAATATCAACTGCAACTGCAAGAACCAACAGCCACTTACATAACCAACACGCCAGATATGGTTTTGGCTCGACTTCCTGCACCCTTACGGGTTCTACTCATCACAGCTCTCTGCGCCTCCACAACCTCCGGTCTACCAGCTACTCGTATCTTCTCCCGAGAAGATACTTGCGATGCCGACCAGACTTCATGCAACAGCGATATCGCCAACTTCTGCTGTCCCAGGGGTAACTCGTGTCGACTCCTTGCTGGCAAGACAACAGCAGTATGCTGTCCCAAAGGTCAAACCTGCAACGTCATCCAACCCATCACCTGCGATATCCGAGGTCAGGACCAAAAAGAATTCCCAAATGCACCAGTCAAGACAATAGTCTTCAACCTCGACCTTCAAAAGTGCGGCAAGAAGTGCTGTCCCTTCGGATACTCGTGCGAGGACGACCAGTGTGTTATCGACGACGACCAGTCTGACATCCCAGAAGGCGCTGAGCTTCCCAATGAAACCTCTACTCCCGTGCCCAGTGCGATAACTACCGCTACTGGAGCCGTTGAGACAGTCTCTATCAGTGCTGCACCAACGGCGAGTGCTGAGCCTACAGAAGCGGCCGGAGCTGGATCAGACAAGAGCTCGGATTCTGATAGTAATAGGGATGAAGAGTCTAAGTCCGACAACTCAGGTCCTGCTACAACGTCCATTGTCGGCGGTGTAGTGGGAGGTTGCATTATACTCCTCATCATCGCCATCGTCATCTTCCTCTACGTCCGTCGACAGAATAAGCGCGAGGCAGCTGGTTCGGAAAAGGGCAGCCACATCTATGGCCACGGTCGACGTTCCAACAGCGACGCCTCCTTTGGAAATATCATCTCCGAGCCCATCAGCCAACCTAACTCATACCGCGCCGACTTCATCCTCAAGACACCTTCCACCCAGCGGACAAGCATAGTACCTGTCCCTGCTCGCCAGGTTTCCAATGCCAGCACTCGTCTACATCCTCCCCCTCCTCGCATCCGCATCTCTATTCCCAACCCCTTCGACTCCCCCAACCCATCACCCAACGCTCAACCTAGCCCTCCTGATAACGAGGAGACCCTCCGCCATGGAAACGTTCGTCTACCGCCCATCCGTGCTATGAAGGCATCGTCGTACTATAGCCGTCAGCCTTCTACGCCTGAGCTCCAACGTGAGCCGAGCACTGAGAACATCGACATCTTCGCGGACCCAAGCACCATTGTCAAGCCTCGTCCATTAACACGAGCAACGACTTTTACAGATCTTATGGACGAAGCCGATCTCGGCGCTGTGCGCAGAGGGAAGCCTTATGTCCCTGGAACAACGCCCAGGATCTAAAGACCTCACACTCACTCTTACAATTTCCTTTAAAGTCACCTAGAGTTCCCTTATCTCACCAATAGAGATTCATATACCACCGTCTGCAGCGCAGGATGGGTCCTCTCGTTTTGTACATAGGTCGATATGAACACCTAGACACGCTAGAATTGATATGGGATGGAGTAGCTGTTGTTTATACCCTGGGTTTCTGTCAAAACCCAAACTATTGTTTTTGTATTAATGCTTGGAATTTTTCTGTTTATCTACTTCAAGAACTTTACACTACTTTGAATCGATATGCGAATATTTATTCACCTTATTTGTCTGATTATGTGCAAATAAAAGCAAGGGAATAAAACCACAACGACAGAACATGTCAACAAACGTGCAACTACCAAAAAACGTGTATATATTTGATGATATATAGGAGCAAAATATGAACTCGAAGCCGAATAATTCCTATTGTCATAACCTTTTCCAACCTTTCTTCCCGCCTGCAGTGCAGCACGTTCCGTTCGCCGTTTTTGCTGACTCCCATGTTTCCAGAACCATAACAAAACACGCTATGCCAGCCCATCACACAATATAAACAAAGTAGTGAGTCAATAGACAAAGAGCTCACGAGAGCCAGTGCGCGAACAAAGGAGATAAAAGGAACAAAACCATATGACTGTAACGATTGGGTATGTGTGTGCGTAATCAAGATCCAAAACCTGCCTGTAAGACGCCATTGCCTGGCTATTATCTCCCCATTCTTCTCACTCAATGTAGCCAATTTATGTATGCAGCTGTCCTCACATGACAATGCACTTTTTGTCCTTCTCTTTCTCCTTTTCCTTCTCCCCAGAACCCGTTGATATGTCTGTCCAGCCGGCACTACTTGCAGCGTCTGCTGCCTTCTTTTTCTTCTTCTTAGACTTGGCTGTCCAGCCCCGTTTCTTAGCATCCATGATATTCTTAGCAGCACTTCGCTCAGCACGACTTGGCCGGCGAGTGACTGTGGGAGATGTTCTTGTTACCGGTACCGGAGGAGCATTTAGCCACGCAGGCACTTGCTGGTTCGGCAGTGGCAGTGCTGGTGGGTTGCCTCCATGGGAAGAGGCGATACTATAAATGGTCTCAAGACGTTCAACCGTTGGCCGCTGGTTTGACCCGGGAACTGGGCGCGGATGTCGAGGAATTGGTGCCAACAAGGGGGGTTCGTTCCTCCGGCCAGATGTTTGACGGCTGGGCAAGTCAAAAGCACCCGATACACCTCTAGGAGTACTAATAATAAGAGGTTGATCGGGTTCAAGATGACTAGGGCCTGATGGGCCTGCCGACATGGAGTCAGGCATAGAGTTCGATATGTATCCACTACCATCGAAACTTCCGACAGGCCGTCTTGGAACCTGGAACCCTCCAGAAAAGCGTCTAGGATTGCCCTGACTGACCCTTTTGCTCAGACTTGCAAGCTGACTTGAACTGGGCAGAGGGGGGAGACCTGATATTGACTCATCCTGGGCGGGTTGCTCGGCGGGTGCGGACATTGGGAACGGGAACCCATCTGCCGGGTTAACAATAGGGTCAGATTCAGGGCCTGTAACCCGAGGCCATGTTTGAGCGTTTGACAGTCGCCTCACTCTGGGCGCTAAGTCTGGCTCAGGCTGGGTCACAGATGCGGCCAATGGCGCAGGCTCCACATTGACTGCCGGCACTCGAGGACCTGGCCCAAAGTGGTCATGAGCCGAGATGTCTGTTTGTAGTGGCGTAGCTAGTGGCGATGGCGAACCATCGTCGTTTGTGGAATCAACAGGAACAACCACGGCTCTGGATGTAGATGTGATGACCGAGACAGCTGATGAGATTGATGTCTGCCGTGCTCTAGCTTCTGAGGTCACTTCCGTGGATTGAGCCACTGGCTGCCGCGGAGAAGCAGGAGGAGTTACGTCGTAGAGATCAGCATCCCCGTCTTGCGGAGACAACGGGCTTGTATTCGGCTGGGCTGCCTCAAGAGCTTGCGGTCGATTGACGACATTCGAGTCGCTCACTGTAGGTTGAACTGGCGGCATCGGGGACGTAGTACCCACATGATTCCCACTCTTGGAGTCGACAGATTGAGCATTACCAGATGGGCCATTTGCCATCTGAGTTGGCAAAGGTGGTACTGGAGGTATGGGGACAGGGGCTAGAGCAGAGGCACCCCCAAGTCCTATAGGCGCAACAGATGGACCACGCATGAAAGCTGGCAGGTCTGGACCGGGGTCATCTTTCTGATAAGGTGGTGGAGGAGGTACCCAATTGTCAGCATCACTCTCGTGCGGATGTTCTCTTCGGCCATCAGCACGACGATATTCGATGCGTCGACCATCTGCCGTTCGAGGATGCAAAGATCTATCCACTGCGGCGGCGGTCGCAGCACGACGGAGCGTTGTCTGGGACCGAGGGCTAGCATGTGAATACGGGGCATCCAACGCCTCCATCTGCTCCATTGTCGGCCCATCTTCAGCATCGTCAGGACTATCAGGCTCGACTACTCGTCGACTTGCGGACTGAGTAGGAAGTCGCCCGATCCTTCGAGGAAGCAAAGGATCGTCATCATCATTGTCGTGACGCTCATTCTGTGCTATCTCTGGAGCACTCGGTACCTCTGGGACAGTAAGAGTGGCACGCGGTCGTGAAGCAGATGTAGCAGCTCGGAGCAAAGACGACCCACCACGGCCACCTCGCTTTTGGGCAACAGTCCTCCGTCGGACAATGGCGACCTCGGTTGCAAGGTCACGTTGTTCTTCTTCCAAAACCTCGGGGTGATCAGTGCCAACTTCGATAGTGACCTCGGATTTGGTTCCGTTGGAGATTCCGTAGTCAAAGTCCAAGAGTGTAACCCGACCACCATCTACAAAATCCATATCCTCCTCCTCGGTAACCAGTCGTGGAGCACCAACTCCTCTTGTGGTGATCACAAGTCGCTCTTGGGTGGAAGAGGTGCCGTAATCCGCAACCCACTTTACTGTCTTCACGTCTGCAAGCTCTGCAACTTTGAAGCCAGAAACAAAGGTGTTCCGCAGCTTGTCGCACAATATTTGCCATTTGGGCACTCGATTACCTTCGGTGTCTTTTGCTCGGGTGGAAGCCCGTCGCGAAGTGCCACTGCGATCGCTGTTCTGCCGTCCGAGACCAGACGACGAGCCATCATTTGATGAGGATGAATTTTCTGGGACTGCATCCAAATCCTCCGGGACGCCATAAACCCAGACCTCCTTCCCTTGAAATCCGGCTGAAACTAGTTCACCTCGATATGTCGTAGCAGGAAGCGTCGACGGAATAAGACTGGCTTGTGAAGATGCGCTTGGTACAGGTCCGGTAAAATACGTGGTTCCATTCCTAAGATCATCGATTCGAACGGCTCGAAAAGTCTCAAAACTCCGATCATAGGTGAAAGTCCAACTCGCTTCCTCTTCGTGTCCGTCCTGAAGCAGAACAGCGTGACTACAGTCTCGGCTGGTGTTGGGAAACAGAATCGATGTCGTCCATAGAGGACTCAAGTTATCCTCAGACATGTGAGGGCCGGGATCATAGTATGGAGCCGTAATAATGACAGTGCTGGGTGGTGCTGAATGGATTGTTGTGCCGAGGATTTGAGTTCCGTCAAAGGAAAAGGATAAAGCGTCGACGGCATCACATTTTACAGCTCTCCGATCAGTAGACAGTGCATCAGGTCTCAAGGACGACACCTCGATGCCTCCTTCATACGCTGCCGCCAGAACTGATCCGCATGGTGATAGGGCAATAGTTCGAGGAGTGTTATCAAGAATTATAGACTGCGCTCTTTTGGGTGGGCTCTGCTGTAAGTTGTAAAGGTCAACCTGCATCTCAGTAGACAAGACGGCCAAGATAGTGCCCTTATCGTTGATGCATGCTGCGACAGGCCGACGAAGAATCTTGAACTCCCTCTTCACTTGGAGATTATTCCCCCTTAGATCGATCACGTAAATCCTACCCGAGTTGTAGGCTAGAAGATGGTGCCCTTTGGGAGAGGTGCTGTACTGCATACCCTCGCCTCCGGGACATGATGAAGAACTGATAGAAGTTGAGATAAGCTTGAATGTGGTTTCCTTGGGCCTTAGATATGCCTCGAAAAGGTTCCTCTTTACTTCTCGTGCAAACAGCCGTCGCAGTTCGGGAAGTTTGTCATCGTCGCAGGGAGGGAGTGTGGGATGGCTCGCCGAGTATGAAGGGCATGCCGATAGTTGGTGACGGTAGAGATGAGCCCGCTGAGAAACCGCTCTCCACTTGCGGTTCAGGAGTACGAGGGACGCGAAAGCGTTGGGATCGGCAAGTTGGAGTATCCTGGTTGAGAGGCGCGAGCGTTAGCACATGATAATAGGAGACGGGGTCATGCCTCAACAATCGATGGTTCAATCGGTTATTTGATGCGCATAGGCAGAGCATAGGTATAAGTCTGCAGAGACACCCAAGGACCACTCACTGTTCGATGATCTCGTCGGGCAGGCTGTCAAAGGGCGGAGTTGGAGGAATGGGCATCTTCTCGATACTCGAGCGACGGACGTCGGTTACCGACGCGTCCATGACGCTTTGTCGCTCTACGGAGGGAAGCCAGCGAGCATATCAATTCGATGGATTACAATGACGCTTGTTATGAAAGCACGATGCGTCAAAAAGAGGGAATGTTGAATCGTAGGAGTTCGTTGTGGTAGATCGTAGAGTCGAATTGGTTGCTGAGTCTGGACTGTTTGAAGTGTGGCTGAGGCTTCCTGCTTCTCCAGATTTGGGCTGAGACGTAATAATGGCGGGTCTTTTTTCCCTTTGAAAGAGGAAAGGTATGGATGGATGTAAGCACTAAGCAGAGATACAGTACCTTAACCTACGGGACAAAGACGGCCAAAATACATGGAGATGCAATATCAATGAAAGAGAAGATATCAATTCGATGCCTTGAAAATACTACCTATAGCGATCGATACCTGAGAACTTCCATGGGGTACGTTAAGGGGAGGCGACTCGTTCACAGGCGATCGACGTCCTACCCAAATCCAACCAACAGGCTGGCTGATTTCGCTATCACCCCCTGAACTCGAAGGTCGAACGAACCTGTGTGTACATTGGCTGCGCACAGCGCCTCCTTGCCATCGGTGCCTACCGTATTTGGTATATGGAACGCATCAACGTGTCTTTCTAACAAAGACCTGAAGGAGAGAGCTAAGAGCTTTATAGTTAACAAACATGTACGGTATGAGACTAGATGAATGAGCTCTGGAGTGTCATAATCCTTAGGCTGTGATTGGTCATCCGTTTGAATCAAGATGAATTTACTCCACCTGTCAAAGCTTAGAGCTCATCGCCTCATCTGCTCTGTCTTTCTTGTATTTATTAGGCATAAGACATGTGGTGTAAATCGTGAGTAGAAGGGAAGAATAGGTTTAAGCCAACAAGATCTGCTGATCACAATGTGAGGAGACAAGTGGCTTTTTCTAATGCAGACGATCGGCAGTTGAATTCATTGACATCCATGATAACTCAGAGAAGCGCTTGCAGGTCAGCTGAATATGCAGGGTGAAGCCTCTAAATTACAATCCAAGGCATCCAACGGTCTAGACTTTGAACGATATAAAATCCACGGAGTCCGAAAATAACACAAGACATGGAGAAGACTACCGTAACTCTAAAATTTAGTCATCAACCAGCTATCTCCGTCGTATATTTCCACGCCCCCTAATCTAACCTAACATCGATGACAACTGATCTGAACTCATGCTTCTGCCACCGTAATGTCTCGCAAAAATATGGACATCACGGCTAGCGTTGTGTCAGCGAGGCCTGGGTTAGGTGAGTTAAACCTGTAGCAGACACCGCAAATGGGAATTACAAGCCCGGGCAGATAGCACAAGTTAACTCAGAATAGAAGTGATAAGCAGGAAAAGAGAGTACAACTTGCATAAGCCACAAGCTAGGCGTGATGTATTTTGCGAGATGTCACAGTAGGTATATCAAGGGAGATCAACAGTTGCATTTCTCTGCGTTCTCATCATCTCCGGCGGTGGTCTGTGTCAATTCAATGCCGATCATATTAGACATTTTCGCAACAAACTTGAGACGAGGGGAGAATACAACGCCCAATCATAGTCGGACAAGCGATACAGTACAGTACTGTACAATTGGTTTGCGTGTTCTTTCCAGCGCTCCAGCTCATCTATGCATCTTGGATGCCGGTGTCGCATGTCACTCCTGCATCGTAAATGGACAAATCTAAGCTATCAGCGGTGCCTGTACACACCAAGATCTGCGTGAGGCGCTGAGATATCTTTTCAGTCCATGTCTTGGTGAGCAACTCTTGCATGCATACGGAGTACACATCAAGACGTTCAAGTATTCAGCGCGGATATTGCCGAAGAGAAGAAGCTAAGCTCGGCTGTTGGCCTACCGAGATATGTGATTAATTTGGCTGACACCTTGGCTGCTTGGCCTCAACTGCAACATGACTTGTTTCTTCAGATAGACGGTTTTTTTTTTTGTTACTAATACTGTGTGTCGGATGTCCGCCGTTATGCAACTCTCTCAAAAAGAATTATTGTGTGCCGTTTTCTTGGTAAACTTACGATTGCGTAAAGCCAGCCAACAGCTGGTTTTATAAGCATGTTGTGTAACCCTCACCTTGCCCCATTTTGGTCGTACTCGCTAACGAGGCGAGATCTGCTACCTACTATTATTAGGTCATGGGTTACACATTCAACGAGACTGCGTATAAAGATGTGCGATGCTCCATAACAAACAATCAAGTAAACATTCCGATGCCAAGACTCATATTTCGTTAACGATATAACCATCACCATCGATTATTAGACTAGGGTACTCTGTAGTTAGTTAGTATAGATATAAACTGAATATTGAGTCGGAATTAATGGTTTGGCGCGTGGAATGTGACAAACCGAGTTTCACGCCCATTCCTGGCTGGCGTTTATTCTCCTGAAAAGTCTAACTCTAGTCAAAATCCAGGCACTACAGCTTATTAGGCTAAATTAGCAAATTTGGGTCTGCCAACAACCCTTGGCATTCATTTACAGGTATAATCCTTCCTACCTTGGTGGGTATGATCTGATATGATCTGATACGATGAGGCTGTGTGCAGGTAGGAATTAGTTTACTCACCTGGTGGTCTTGGATCAATAGAACACGCAGTAATGCATGCATCTTGTCTTTCAGGTTGTCTGGAATCCTTCGTGCTTGCCACGTCCGTTGGAGGAGTTTACTGTTGCACTGACTGTCGCTGTTGGCGGTCGATCTATAGACTATTGGTAGTAAGTAATACCTGGGGATGGAAAGTCAAGTCCGGATATAATCTGAACTGATGCGAATTTCCGGTCCAGTCATCTCGCATGCACCTTCCTCATCTCTGAGAATAGGCCGGGTTTAATGATCTGAGATGCAGTGAGCACCTGCCATGCCATGCTCTGTTCTCTGCACTGCACTGCACTTGCCCTAGGTGTCTTGCTGCCTGCACTGCGATGCACTGCACACTGCACACTGCACACTGCACACTGCAGAAAGGGCACGGCCCGCTCGTGCTTCCAACTCTAAATTATCCTATTCCATTTATCAACATTTCTGTAGACAGACACACAAACAGACATGTCGATAATAGATGGGTAAGGATCATTCAAGGTTAACCCACTAAAGAATATGTCCTAACTGCTTAGGTGTGATGACAAGTCTCGTCGGCCCGGCATGCTTCACTTGCTGCGACACTACACTGCGGATTACGATACATTGCGGATGCGCTGCGGATACCTCCGCCCATACTAATAAGGTACCTACAGTGCAATGCTACTGTACGTACAGCTAGTTCGATTGCAGCGGAGCGCACAGACGGACAAGAGACCCTGGAAAAACAAAAGGGATTAAGCTCGATAACCGATGACGAGGCCAGACTGCTACCAACCACCGATTCAGCCCTGCTTCTGGCACGCTTGGCATGATGTGGAAATGATATGGAAGCTTGTTAGCTTCGTAGATCGCCTGTGGGGGTTGCAGAGACATGTGGGAACTTGCACGGACAGTTCAAGCTTCACTAACAAGAAGCGGAATGATCAGCGGAACACTTTTGCTCCTGTCCTAGATTTGGCTTGCGTCCATCGTCGACCTCAGGAAGTTTTCCAAATGCCAAGCCCTTTGGGCCGCGAATCATTCAACCTCGGTTTAGCACCTCGGGTAATATCTGCTGACAACGGAAGCTTCAGGTCATTAGATTGGCTCATACTTATGTAAACGGTGGGTGAAGAGACAGGGAACATCGCATACATCATCACCCAGTCAATGACATAACTGATGTTTATCGCATCTTTCTGGTGATCAGTCTTCCGGCTTGAAAGCTCCTGCGGATACTCTTGGTTTTATTTCCATGTTTTACTTTGCAAGACATTCTGCATCATGTTGATTGGTCTCCGAGGCAAGCTAATCAATTCTCTAGTTTAGTCATGTTTAATGTTATGAGCGCAAGACTGAGGCCTCGCTCAGCCAACACTTCACACCTGAACCACTATAATAGTAAGATTTTACCCATGAGGTTCTTCCATTTGCGGTAACTTTCCAGGCCAAGATATTGAACCGTTTCTGTTGCAAGACTCAGGGACTCTCGTGCTAAGGCGGGGGCTCGGAGACACGGAACTCACGAGTCAGTACAGGGCGCCATGAAAACACGCCAAAAAAAAATATCGAGATCCTTACTGAGCCAAGTCCACGACTCGATCTGTGGCCTCCATTTCCCTAGGTCAAGGGGTGGGCCAAGATCTAATTTCCGTGGGGGAAGATCAATCTCAACCCAGAATACAGCCGAGGCGGAACGATGTCAATTGCTATCCATTTACGGGATAAATAACCAGCTCTAACTAACTCGGACAAGCTTGCGAGCTATCTATATACTTATGAGCCTTGGCTAATGTCCTCCGGTGACCACTGTTGGATCTTTAACAGGAACTAGAGATCAGTAATCTGGAGAGAAAACGTGGCAACGCTGTCGACACTACTGTAACTAAGAAAACGTTTTGACGTTGCTTCTAGAAATCGAACTAAAATGATCTTCAGGCATCGTAGATCTAGACCTAGCCGTGCCATGTTGCATCGAGAATTGGGATTAGAAAGCCTGACGAGTGGGAACCTGCTCAATTCACTCTCACACATGCTCGCCTTGACTTGACTTGACTTGACTTGACTCGACTCGCCTCACCCACCCAAAGCACAATCTCCGCCAACTAACTGCGGGCTTGCAGCTGGGAGACACACAAACATGAGACCTGAACAGTGAAACTTTGTGACTGCTAGTTGATTTCAGTTAACTAAAATTCGAAACTAGCGGCGGCATATGCAGTCATCGCGTGCTGGAAAGCAAAGATCCGTCTCTCAACGGCCGGGCTAAGTTGCCTTTTCCGATCTTCGGCCAAACCTGGCGGCGTGGGTATAGAAAAAAGGAGTGTCTCGCAAGGAACAGATAGATCCCTTGTTGACTCTTGTACAGACCCGCCAAGAAGCATGAGAGTGCATATTGGGAAGAAAGAAAAGATGGAAGATATATACTGTACATGTTGTCTCTTTTCTCGGCCACCCCTAGAGCTAGGTTTACGATCGGGATAGGGATTCACAACGGAAGCATCAAGAAACCTCCGCGGGCGATCTGATCTGCCGAGAAGCCTGAGGCATCCCCCTTGCAATTAGGTATAGCTGCCTAAGGTAGCTTTGTCCAGAGGTCCTCTGCTTTAGCCGTGTCTTTTTCTGGCTACCTATACTGTAGGTCCTGGCTGTCCTTCAAAATTCCCTTGGCGGCACACAACTTATGCAATGAAAGTACCTATCCGAGCATGTCAACCCCTTTGTATAGGATGGTGCCTCTGAGCCCTCACATACAAGCTCTTCAACAAGATGCAACAACAGAAGTCTTGACACTTTTTCCTGTCGAGACGAGAGAAGGATTATTGACTTATGGTTTACCTAAATCATGTGGGTTACTGTGCGAGGCCCTCTTACGAGATCTGGTATACACCACGCCCCCCAATTTGTTTTTGCTCTTCTTTTGCTTCTTTCTTAAATCTTTTATTGGAGAAGTGAAAATATTCTATTACTTGGAAATGTATTAATATTTGCTAGGCCGAAGACCTCCAGTTGTGGGCAAGGAGTTTCGGAATGGTTGTTAAGGATATTAAAATGCCTGAGATTAGCCCACAGGCTTTCCGTCTTGAGAAGGGCAACACTTCAACGTTGCTAAAAGGGTATACCGCACTTGTCGTTGCTCTCGGAAATGCCAGGTACGATGTCGAGCTCATTTCCAGAGACAAGGCCTCTTCTCAGCAGGAGACATGGGAATCGTCTTGCGCTCTTCACCTCCGAGAGACAGGGCTGAAAGCTCAAGGAGGACACATTAGATTTCTTTATATCCCCCTCCACCTGGAGCCTGAATAGAGTTCATTTTTAACCGCGTCTCCTATTTCATGATGTGTATCATGTCATGCTCTGTATCCGCACTGCAGGTGATGCTCCATTTGATGCTCTCTGGGCTACCTGTCGATCTTGTCGTTGACGCTCTTAAACTTGACTTCGATTTCGATTTCGCCTTCGCTTTCGTCTGGCCTGGCTCTAGGGCCCTCTCTATCTGCTCTAAACTGTCCAACGTGTCAGTTCAAGATCTGTTATGGTATCGGCATAACCACGTTGTTTACCTAACTTTCCCGTCACAGACATCATAGACGAGATTTGGGATCCGGAGTACCTCGGATGGTAGGTTGTTTTTCGGGCGATGGGCAAACGCAGACTCTCTGCGCAGGATTGGGAAGCATTCGGCGGTAAAGTGTTGGCCAAAGGTGAAATAGGCGCTCACTAGTTTGCGTGTTGTAAGAACAAAGGACCTTGTATCAATAGACTGCGGGGGTGTTCATGAAAGCCTACCTCTTAACGGGAGCTCATATGCTCGCGGTCCCAATACTTCAGCAAGTTCATCCCCAATCTGTACACACTTTGGCAGTGCGAATCGCTTTGACCTTAGTGTATCACTTCCTCCGCTGACGCATTTTGCCATGGCCTTCATAACCTCGTCCGTCGTGAGGCCTTGGCTATGAGCCACATGACACAATGCGACCATGACCATGCAATGAGTTTGAGTCTCTCTTCCTGGTTCAAAGCCTCTTGAGGCAGCAGCGTAAGTATCGAGGAGAGTGTGCCAGTCCATGTTTCGGCGTGACCCGATGTGGGAGATGGTGAGGCGATCATGCAAACGTAAAATATCCTCCGGCGTTGAGGGTCTGTTGTTGTCCCAGTCCTCGTCTCCTTGGGGTAACTTGGCCATCCAGGACCTAACCCATCTTATCTGGTCATTCAGGCCTCGTCTTCGGACGGGCTTCTGGGGAACTGGCTTTCCAGGGTTTTCAGTAATAAACTCGGCGGCAGCGAAACTTGATGATTGTGGAGTGCTCATGATGTACGGATATAGGACAAGACTTCTATGTCTGGGCTCGGATAATAAGGGATCCATTTATGTCATGAAGAACCCAGGTTGGGTTCCCCAACTGTCAGCCAGAGGGTTGGGTAATCTATATGGGGGGCTTCAAGTCGGCAGCCGATTGAGCCGCCGAATTTTGGTACCTGAGAGGAAGATTGTCTCCGCCAGGGTTCTCTCTTGTGTATTTGAGCCACACCTCGTTTTACTTCACGCCCTCCTAGAAGGGCTGATGGGGTCATCGGTAGACAACAGGAGCACAAAAGTGAGAAGCTACGCCTGTCGCTGGCCTTTACAGGGTCCGTTAAAAAAGAGCCGGAAGCCATTGTGTCATTGCCAGTTAGAGGTGACAGTGGCGTCGGTCGTATGCCCATCGATGGGGTGTAGAACCAAGCTAGTCGAATCGTCCAATACCACATCCTTTTCTTCAGCCTTGTTATAAAAGCATTCCATCCTTTTAACAGCTTCAGATGAGGGACGCCTGAGAATGCGGATAGCGGGTGTGATATGATTTGATTCTGTTTCTGATTTGCGTCAAATCATCTCCCAAATCAAACGAGCAAATACTTACGATTCCCCCTCCTCAACTTACTGCCGCCATGCAGGTATGCAGTCGAACCAGGATCTTTATTGGTCGTAAGTCCGCTCGACCGGGGATGAATCCATGATTGCAAAGAATTTTCTTCTAAATTTCCAACAGGCCTTGGCTGGAGCTGGACCATCGGTCGATAGCGCAATGCGTCGGGACCTAGCCTACCAGAGATAAGGGAGAGGTGACAAAAGCAAGTCGCAAGCTTACACTGTATCCGTACTCGATGGAGACCTGTTTTGCCGGGGCAAGGGGAGTTATTGTCCCGCTACGGAGTACCTTTTCGCAGTTCCCAAAACTCGGGCTAGCGAATGGTATCAAGCCGGATTTAACCCCTAGATCTGCGGTGAGGAACGCTTGTGGCCGGACCAGGCCAGGGCCTTTGGGCTGGAGCACTAGCGTTAGTCAGAGGCATGCAGACCTGCAGACCTGGAAAGGTCCAGAGGGATTGTTTCAACGGCCTGACAAGAAGTGCGGCTGTAACTCGAGTTGGATTTCAGCGCTTCGGACTAATCTTTTCAACCAAAGTTGGTCTGTTGTTTGTTTGTTTGCACCCTCTTTGATTCTGTCATTGACCAGGAGACCAAACAATTAATCCAAGACCAGTATTGGCGAGACTATAGCCAGGATCAGGCAGGCGAATGACAGGTCGGAATGCCCCGAGCCTCGGTACGCTGCCAGTTTGTTTGCCATATTGGCATGTCGTTCAGGACTTTTTGAAGTTCCAGATGCTGATCGTTCAGCAGGCCAGCAGGGACCAAATATGCTCTAACTAAAAAGCAACGTGGGAATAGTATAGACAGGGTAATGGATTGGCAAAGTGGGCTTCAACTCGATGCGCTCGGATGCATGTGGAGCTTTCGGAACTAGCTCTCGGAATTATTTAGACGCGCGTCTTATGTCAGCATAGTGGGTTCAAGATGTGGCTTGACCTCTGAGGCTGTGCATTGAGCACGATAAGATAAGATAACAAATTTACTGACGTTTATCGGTGGAAGTTGCATAACACCCCTGAAAAAAAGAATGTGGAGCCGCTCGTGTTAATTAATATCAGCGATAGTTGAGGACAGCTTGGACTGTCGCAAGACCTCATGAACTTTATCCTCCAGTCCTTCCTTTGATATCATCGCATACCGCAGTACTTCTCTGCTACTGCTCTTCTGAGCACTCGTCACTACTATCGGCTGTAATCTTCGCTCGATGGCGGTTCGTTACAATGGACGGTGATCCGGCTGTCGATCCGGGGCTTGACTCCTTCAGCTTAACTTTCCCTTTGCCATACCGTGTTGGCTTTATCGCAACCCTAGGTGAGCACGGAAACCTCGTTTTCTTCGATTATGTTGCACATGGCTAACTACCAAAAGCTGTCTGGGGGTGGGGACTGAACCTTCATTGCCTCTATCTATTTAACGTCGACGTTCCCCAGCTAATTCGATATCCCGGCCGAGCATCGCCGCAGCACATACCGCACCATGGCTCAACGTACCGCCTTGCGATTGTCCTTTCAGCTTTGTTTGCGTTGTCTATATCTCTTTTCTGGCTATGCACATGGGGTGTAGCTGAGCGTGTGATTTCGCTTGGCTGGATGCCGTTGGCATACCTCACGGTTCTGATCGCAATGTTTGTTGTCCCATTGAGAAATCTACCCAGTGGTGGAAGACGGAGGTTTTTGGCTACGCTGCGGCGTGTGAGCATAGGAGGTCTTGCTGAGCCTCAAGACGGCAAATTCGGAGATATCCTTCTGGCTGATGTTCTCACATCATATGCCAAGGTCTTTGGGGACCTCTTCATTACTCTATGCATGTTCTTCACGGCTCAGGGATCGTCTACGCAACGGCCTGATCGTAATTGCGGAGGAATAGTTCTCGTGCCTCTCATAATGGGAGTGCCGAGTTTGATACGATTCCGGCAATGTTTGATCGAATATTTTCGTGTTCGACGGGCTCCGTATAAAGAGTCCACGGGATGGGGTGGCCAGCACCTTGCTAACGCCCTCAAATACTCTACGGCATTCCCAGTTCTAATCACCAGTGCTTGGCAAAGATCGGTTGAGGACCCTGAATCCAAAGCAGCCCTCCACAAGGCTTGGCTCGTTGCCGTCGTCATCAACTCGGCCTACTCCTTCTATTGGGACGTAGCGAAGGATTGGGATATGACTCTCTTCTCCTCAAGGCAGGACCGCGAATCCCCTACTCATCCCTTTGGACTACGAGACCGCTTGGTTTTCAGGAACCCCAATATCTACTACCTAGTTATTGCTATGGACCTAATGCTGAGATGTACATGGTCAATGAAGCTCAGCAGCCGTCTGGATAAGTTCAGCGACCTGGAGGGAGGCATCTTTCTCATTGAGTTCCTGGAAGTTTTCCGCCGATGGGTGTGGATATTCCTCCGTGTTGAGACAGAATGGCTAAGGAACAATTCCACTGGCCTTGGAGTCGACGATATTTTACTTGGAAACTATCAGGGCAAGGACGACGAAGACGATTGATATCTTTACCGAGAATTTTGGTGAAGGAAACGACAATTAGACGACGGGCTTTTTTAGGCGTCTGGGCAATTTTTATAGAACTACGGCTTTCAATGATATGTTCAATAACGACTCCCGACCACACTTTTGCTGAAATCAGACCGCTTTGCCTTATCATGCTCCTTTTCACGACTACATTCCCAGCTGAAGCTTTATGGCTATGCTGGGTGCCCATGTACTCTGCCTTGTTGAGAGTTTTGCCGGCAAAGGCTTGAGATGCCACGAGGCCATTCCCGGTAATTGGGAACACTTAGATACGGCATCATGGCAATGACCTGACGATCTTACCGCCATAAGTCAGGTGGGTAGTCCCGCGTCTATCGATGACAGCCTTGCCCTTCCCGGACGAAGCTTCGGCCTAAACACTGAATAGGCCATGCCAAGTCCAAGTTGGTCCAACGAATAAGCAATATGTGGAAAAGACGATGCCTTTGGGAAATCCAGAACATTGCGGTGGGCCGTGAAAGAGCTGACCTTGGAGACGCAGCTGATGGCGCTATGTTATCTGCTTCCCGCCATCGACGTGTTGATCGTTTCTACGATTGTTGTGTCTGTGGCCGCATGGTTTTCTAACCATGATGACTTGCGTATCTTGTAGTCCAGCTCGCCACGTTCAGATGTAGAAGATGCTTGGGATCTTTGTTTATTCAATCTAAAATGTTGACGGAGAACATACTTTTCCTTTTTCCTTTGTGAACAATTCGCGAGGCGCAAGCGATCTGTCTTCGCCGACCAAGACTGGAATGCTACTCACGTTTCTGGCCAATATGTGTCGCCCGGCTCACTGAGCCTAGGCTCAAGCCTTCCGCCACAACCCGCTAAGTGCCAGGTGACTCCGTATGAAAAGGGATCGCTGCTGAAATGCCATAGGCTTGGTCGCAAGGCCGGACTATGACGGCTCAAACTCACAATTGCCTGCAGGCACTCATAAGATGGTGTTGGCGACTCAAGTCTACGTTGGACGAGGGTTTCCTCTTTCCATCTTTCTTTCAACATTTGGTTTTGATAACTTTCTATTGGAATTCCAGAGCTGCCTCGACAACACCGATCTCACGCTTTGACTGAGCAGGAGTAGTTTGTTGTGGCGGAGTCAACTTGAACGAAGTCTGCTCATCATTGAGTTCAAAGAAACCGTGCGCTTTCATAAAGTTCGATCAGGAATTCACCTGTTAGTTGCGGAACCATCTTCGACGCCGCAGGGTTGCAGGCCGATACATCGTATATGATACATGCAGGGCCCCAATCCCTACCACCCCAGGTTTATCGACTTACAACGGACGACAGAGCAGAGTTTTTCGAGAATAGTACACTGTCAACCAGTATGACAAGTTATGTACGACCAGTGAGTAGTATAGAACTCGTGCTACCACCACAAAATGCATATCTATACCACAACAAGCCTCTGCCTCCGCCTCCAACAACACCATCACGGCACTCTTCAAACGCAAAGCCACCTGCAAGATTCAGTGCCTTTCCGAAAACTTCAGGGCCAGGAAACAATCCCAAGGCATTGCCTCAACAGCCCCCTGTGGTTGTGCCCAAAGCTTTGACAAGACAGCGCGCATCACGGATGAGCATATCAGGTACATCTTTGCGCGAACGACGGTCCTCCCAAAAGATTCAACAGATCACTGGCCACGATATTGGTCCTGGTATCGATTGGGCATCTCCTGCAACTCGAGCGCCTTATTCGCCTTCCATCTCGCCCAAATCCATCCGAGACGATTCATCTAGTGGTTACAGCATTTCATTAGATGAGTCCATGTTCGACGAGGAGCCTACGCCACTCGCGGACTACCAGCCAAGATCTTCAGACAGCAGTATGCCTCCACTGGAGCCAGACTGCGACAGCGTGTTGAGCAATCAGAGCTACATGGCCCCAGGATCACCCAAAGCCCATAGAGGATCCATTTCGCTTCACGTTAACAAAACGAGACGCCTCAGTAGCGTCGCGTCTACATTGGCTGCGTTGGAACCCATCCCGAACCTAGACGACCCCTTTGATGAAGATGCCAATTGGCAGGCAGGTTCATGTTATAACTACTTTAGCGACCTCGAGACCGCGGACGAGTATCATCGAATCGCGACCAGATTGGCCAATAACGACAAACGCCAGTCACTATGCGGGACTTCTCCCCTTACGCGGTCTCGCAGTTCGCTCAGTCGGCGACTGAGTGTGTCAGCGCGGTCGCTATTTACACGAAGAAGAGACTCCGCTCTGTCTGCCAGCTCTAGTCGAGCGTCTCTGACCGCCACCAACCATCCTACCAAGGGGCCTTACTCGCCTTCAATTCCTCCCTCAACTGATGATGCAAGCATGATATCTCCGCCTCGCAGCACGTTCGAGACCGACGATGATTATGAATTTTATGGCGACGAAAGTACTATGAGGGGGGTTCTCAAAGATTTCTTTGCTCGCAGAAGTGAGGAACGCACGTCGACAGATCTAGGAACACCTCGTTCGATGCCACAAATCCCGGAGCAGCCACAGGAACACAACATCTTGTCGATGACGGGGGTGCAGGTCAAAGATCTGCTTTCGAATGCGCGTGACGGCGCGAGATCGATCCAGATTGGCAGGGCTGAGAGGAGAAGAACGCTGCTCAGGACACAGATCAAGGTGATTCCAGAGGAAGAAGCTGGACGCTGAACGATAAGGAGATAGAAATGAGAACGGGCATGCCCTGGACTGAAGGGGGGTTTGCTTGCTATTGGATTTAGCGTGGCGTTATGTTGAAATAGATTCCCCCAAAACGTTGTTGGTCAATACGGTCACTTAGACATAATTCAATCACATCTTAACTATTGTATCTACCTGTGGAGTGGAAGTGTGATGTATGAGCTTCTCTACCATGACTGATCTGGGTTTTGTCTTTGGATAATTGACTGATCATCGATCGAGTATAGTCACTCTTTCCACTTCTACTTTGTCGTCAAAAAGCAATTGAGTCATTAAATTCCATTAGATATCTCTGTGCTACACTATAGATAGAGTCTGGTTTCACGGTGTCTCCCCCGAGCCCCACCCCCACAAATCAAGATCCATCTAGATCCGGAGCCGGAGCCGCTTCCAAGCCGAGGCATCCACATCTCTCTAGATCTCCGTCTTCCGTCTCCATTTCAAGGCTCAGCTTTTAGATTATTGCAACCTAATTAATTAAAGAGGAAACAACTTGGGGGGAAGAGACAAGAAATCTGACCTGAGGAACAAGGCGGGCGTCGATCTTGTTCTCCCAGGCCATTAGAGTTTCTGCATTGCTGATCACTCACCACCATGATCCACGATACAGGGGCCTCAGTCAATAACGAGCCCTCTAAAGATACAGAGCCAGACCAGGACCCAGAGACAACAGACAGCCACAGCATCACTGAAGCTGAGGTCATTGAGGCGTTACAGAAGGGTATTCGCGAAGCTGCTAGTGATAACGTTAGGGAGGAGCTGATCAACGAGGGAGAGTCGTCACTTTATTATGACTCTCTGACCATGTCGCCCTTGAACGCAATGTCCGCTGTGAGTTTATTTTCTTATTACTCCTCTTCCACATCTTGTTTTTACCTTGCGTTCTGTTCCTGTCCCAATGCGTCTGCTATCCGATTCTCCTCATGTATACCGCAGATTGCTAACAAACATCATATCTCGCAAGGCCGCTATTGCCCGCTTCCGCGCCTACAAGCCTCCCTCATTCCCGCTATGGGACCGTCTTCCGGTTCGGAGACGGGCTGCTGTCTTGATACTGCTGTATGCTGACCGACGCGGTGATCTACGTGTTGTTATTACCATGCGTGCTGCGAGCCTGAGGAATTTCTCGGGGCATGCCGCCTTTCCTGGAGGCAAGGCGGATGACGCCCAAGAGACACCATGTAAGACATTGCTGCCAAGTACTGTCGCCATCCGCTAATCCAAACGTACAGTTCAGATCGCCCGCAGAGAAGCCTGGGAGGAGATCGGGCTTCCAATGGACGATTCCAAACTCCCTAAGCCATTCCGAGTAGAGCATCTCTGCTATCTGCCACCTTCTCTTGCCCGAACGCATCTCGTGGTGAGACCTTGCGTTGCTTTTCTACATGCGGACCAGCGAACGGCAGGAGAGCCCGCTCCCAATGTGGAAGAGACCATGATTCCCCGGTTAGACGCACGCGAAGTCGCTGCTGTATTCAGCGCACCTTTCTACAATTTCCTCAAGGCGAGCGACCTCCCTCCTGCGCCTGGCGAGACGCTCCCCGAGGGACAATGGTACGATGGCTTCTGGCATTCATGGAAAGACCACCGGTGGCGGGTGCACAACTTTTACGTCCCCGTCAATAACCAGAGCATCTCCAAGCCACGAAAGGACAGCGAACAAAGTCACTTGGTCGAGAAGCTGGAGAAGGAAGAGGAGCCGGATGGCAGGTTCAAGGTATGGGGAATGACGGCGCGTATCTTGGTAGATGCGGCGAGAATTGCATACGCACAGGAGCCTGGATTTGAGCATAACGACAATTTTGGCGATGAGGATATTATTGCGCATGCGGATAACTTGGGAGAGTTGGGAGACAAGGTTCAGGAGAAGCCACACGAAAAGAAGACTGAGTCTGGGGAGGCGGCGAAGATGTAGAGATGTTTACATGGATAGAGGCAAGATTAACGAATCATTAGGATAAGGCATTGAAACGGATTACAGTATAAGAAGGTATTCGTAGACGTTACAATATCTTTAGCTTCGTGCTAGTTTAGCCAAAGACGTTGGGAGTCAGATGCGAAATTGTACTCTACCTGAAGAGCAGTATATCGAAAGGGATTGGGCTTGTTCTAAACTCATCCTGTCTATCCTGAGCATATTCTGAGCATGGCTTGAGTATACACCAAATGAGGAGACTTCCCCTACACGTTGCTTCGTTATCTTCTATGAGAATTTGCCTTGACCCTTAGGTACGTAATTACTTCAAACAGACTTTGAGTTGTTCCAACGGTAACGCCGCATAACTCGTGACCTTGTCATAACGGTTATCCTTACAAAGCTCGACTCTTTAGTGGCATGCGTTATCCTTTGTGGCAGAAGTTCTTTGTCCAAAGAATAGATATCCGAGAAACGCGCCAAGCGAAACAGAAACCATGACCCAACCGTTGTATGTCATGAAAACGAGCCTGTCTTTGTTAAACCCGCCCATCCATCCGTCAGTGGAAAGAGAGTTCAAAGGGTACTTACATGAGCATAAATGCGTAAAAGTTCTGTAGAGCATACAAGATGGCCTTGATGAGGTGGGCGCGCTGGTCGGCTTGTCCCTGAGATTGTCCTGAAAGGATGGGAGTCGATTCAGTAACAGGAGCATCAAGACCTCACGGCAAGACTTAGCAACGGTGCGATTTTATGTTTTCCCCTCAGACTTTAGACAGACAAGGCAAGAGTATATAGTGCAGCATTCTGTTTTCTTTTGTCCTTGGGGTTCCTCGGATAGGAAATGTGTGCAATAATCGTAGAAAGACGGGAGAAGGAGATAGAGAGCTTACTGGGGGCGGTGCGGACGCGGTTATCGAGAGCTTGTTCGTAGCGACGGGAGACAGATCGGAGGGCTTCGTAGCCGATGGCCAGGAGGATGACGGCGACGAGGGAGAAAAAGAGCGAGGTTGTTGAACGGACGTGCCATTGACGGAAGACAATGCAGAGGTTGTTGGTATCCCAGGTGAAGAGCATCTAAGTTAGTGCTGTTAGCATGTATTCCCATTGAAGGGTGAGCTGGGTCTGCATACGTTCATGCTGCACATGTCTCCTCCATGGCCATGGTCCATATCTCCATGATCCATACCACTGTGATCCATGTGTGTGTGATCCATCGTGAATATACTAGTAATCGATATCGACGGTTGTGTTTGGTGTTTGGTGTTGGACAACAGAAAAGGGTGTTGACAGGTATATAAAGTCGGTCGAGTATAGAAACGAGCTCAAACTTGCGCAAGATCAGGCGGACTCTGTTGGTGGTGGTTTGAGGTCAGTCGACAACAAGGGAGCAGAGTACTAAGGCACAGAACACTAACGTTAGGTGTCGCAAATGGGTGGGTGGATGGAATGACGCGACAGTAGGTACATGATGATACACTATAGAATACGTGATGATGCAAGTACCTGGTGTTTTAGCTCCTAATTTCAGAGGGGAGGGGTCGTCTCAACCCTGTCTTCTACAGCGGGGAGCTACTGTAACACGAGTAGTGTACGGGATACTGTATCTATGATAGTATATAAGACTATCATAGATTAGAGAGAGACAAGATCATGAACTAGAATTGCAGATCATTGATATAATAGATCATCCTGCTAGTTTCTTCCTATAGTCAAGGTACTAGTATCCAGTAGTTATAGAATATGTCGCAGCCTCTCCCGTGACATCCGCAACTCACTTACAAATTATCCGCGATCAACGCCCCTCACTCGTATTAATCTTACTCTAACATATACATAAACAAAATCGAAACCAACTTCAAAATGCTTGGACCTCCTGTGAATCTACCCAAGTGGTGAGCCAACTACCTACTCAGCCTAAGCATAAAGACTGAAATAATCTAACCAACTTGTGATGAGCATAATAGGCTTGAAGAAAACTCCCATCTTCTACAACCACCCATCAACAACTACTGCGTCTATAATGATGATTTCACTGTCATGGTAAGCCAGTGCCTGCCAAACTCTCATACCCTCTGTACGGTTCAGCTACTGACTATGTCCAGATCGTCGGTGGCCCCAATGCTCGCACCGACTACCATATCAACCAAACCCCAGAATGGTTCTACCAATACAAGGGTGCAATGATGCTCAAGGTCGTCGACGACGGTAAATTCCGCGACATCATCATCCGCGAAGGCGACATGTTTCTCCTGCCCGGTAACACGCCTCATAACCCCGTCCGCTTCGCAAACACTGTTGGAGTAGTCCTCGAGCAGCGCCGTCCGAAGGACTCACTTGATCGAATGCGCTGGTACTGTGCTGAGTGTGGCGAGATTGTTCATGAGGCTGCCTTCCATTGTACCGACCTGGGAACTCAGATCAAGGCGGCTGTAAACGACTTTAAGAACAGCGATGACAAAAGGACTTGTTCCAAGTGTGGGACTTTGGCTGATGTAGCGCCGAAGCCGGGAAGTATTCAGGATCCCAACTTAGAGTGATAATACTCCATGTGTAGCAATACTTGTGTATTATGAGAGGTCAAAAGCGTATGGGTATGTGTGGTGTTGTCGGTGTTGTCTTAGTACGGATTGCAGAGAGATGCCCCTCATGTCATGATATTCTACATAATTGAAAAATTTCAAAACTTTCACAACACATGTTCCTTAAGTCTCAGAGAAAGTGTAAGAACTGGGCGATTCCTCAACGGGAATCTCGATAGCGCCCTCCTCCACCTCCTTTCCGTCGATCCTCAGACCAGCACGGACAACGTCACCAGGCGCAGCAGGGCCAACGCCAGCAGGTGTACCGGTGAGGACAATGTCACCAGGGTGAAGAGTCATGACCTTTGAGATGTCGCTCAGAATGCGAGGGATCTGGTAGATCATCAGGTTGGTCGAACCTTGTTGCTTGGTCTCGCCATTGAGCTGGAGGAAGAGCTCCACGTTGTGAGGGTCCTTGATGGCAGTCTTGGGGATGATGTTGCTCATGGGCAGGAAAGTGTCGAAGCCCTTGGCAATTGACCACGGAAGACCCTTCTTCTTGGCTTCGTTTTGAGCGTTACGGGCGGTGAAGTCAATGGCAACAGCGTAAGCTATGGTATGTCAGCATTCGATAGTTTCTGAGAAGTGTGGAATACCGCGCACCCTTGACAGCGTCCATAGCACCCTGAGCATCAGAAGCTTGGAGATCTCGAGTCAGCTTGCCGATGATAAGAGCCAGCTCAACCTCGTAGTGCATCTCAATGCCCTTGGGTCTCAGGACAGCACCCTCACCGGGGAGCACGATGGACGAGGTGGGCTTGAGGAAGAAGAAGGGCTGCTTGGGCTTGGCGCTGTTGAGCTCAGCAATATGTTCCCTGCAAGATAGAAATCAGTATATGCTATAGTAATTGAGTATATGAGAGCATACGCAAAGTTGCGGCCAATACAGATGACCTTGCCAGCTTGCTTGAGGCTTGATGAAGCTTGAGGCGCCATGTTGGCCATTGTGCGTCTGAGAGCAAACATGATGGCGGTGAATATAGATGCAGTTATCTAATTGATAGATGGTTATAAGAAAATCACTCTCTTCCCTTGAATTGGTGGTGGAATACTTTATGGTTGAGCTTGAATCTGGGTGGCTTCGGATACGTCCTCCGACACAGAGTTTCGGAGATTGAGTCCCGAAAGGCGTCAAGTTCAGGGTAGGTTAGATTATGGTGTATGACTTGGCATTCGAGTTCAACGACAAAGACCCTTCCTTTATGATTGTTGTTATTCGAAGAGATACAATAACTAAGTGGATATTTATTTCAATACAAGTGCCTGAGTGGTTCACCTTTGGACAATGCCTTGCACTTGGAATTCAGCATTTTTGCTGACCAACGACTATCCTCCGTAGAGGGCGACACGAAAGGGCATCCTCCTTTGGTAACCAGTAAGAATACTGTCAACAGCAGTAGTACATATTTCAGGGCCTCACATCCATTTTTACACTATTCACATCGATGTTATTATTTTCGAACGCACGCGTAAAGTACGGCTTTGTTCTATATTCATTTGAGATGCTCCCGTGCTCTTTGATGTCGAGTGTGGTCGAGTCTCGAGTCAAAGAAACTTGACCTGGGCGTCCACCAACACACGTCAAAGGACACAAAGATACCGACACTTATTGTCCCCAAATAGACCAATCGATCAACAAAGAACATGGGTTTCATTCCTTCCATTTCATTATGTCTATAAGAACAACAACAACGGCCGGTCTCAATGGCAACTCAGCGACCTTCATCCTTCAATACATCTACCCAATTAGCCAACCCTGTAACTCATTCAGAACTCCAACATGTGCAGAAGAATCATTCGTTGGTTCTGTTGCCCTGTGCAAGTTCCAGACTCAGATCCTCTGCAACCAATTCCACAAAGACCACCACCTGCGAACCCTTTTCAGGAATGGGCTCAGTGGAAGCCTCACGATCGGATACCACTAGCAGAGCTGGGATACCTACAACTAGGACACCAAAACTACTATTACATCCGCCACAAGATGGAATACTGGGTCCGTTGCGCCCGAATCAAAGTTATCGGTTGTACTGTAGTCCCTGTTGAGACTCGGACTGAGCTCTACAGCATCCCTTGCCCTGACTGCACACAAGACCACGCTTCTGCCATGTCCACCCGTCCTTTTCAAACACATATTGAAGAACCAGATGCCGTCAGATATGCTGTTCCCTTGGGAAGGATCTATGCTGGGTACCTCAAGGAATTGTTAGCCCATACCCGTGCTTTCTTCAGGCATGAACTTGACTTGGAACCCCTCGATGGACCGTCAGCCATGACCTATGTCCGCGGTTTGAACTGCACTGAAAACCCAAAACATATCAGACGGCAGCATCCCGATCGAAACAATTACCCCGAAGAATGTTTGCAAGACTGTGCTTGCACCATTGACCCTGTGGCTCACAACCTTTCTCGTGCCGTCCGCAATCAAGAAGCTTTGCGCGTGAAAGACAAGAGAGCCTACAAATGGTTCGATGCTGTTCGACAAGACACATACCTGAAAAGATATCAAAATGAAAACTTTGTCCAAGTTCCCAACCAGTTGGCAGTGAACTTGGACGCGGAATCGACAGATAAACATGATCGGATGGTGGAACGTGTTGGCCAGCAGGTCATTGCCCTCTACCTCCTCGACCACAACCCAGACTTTGAGACCGAATGGACTACTCGATATGACGATTTGGAGGAGTGGCGCGAAAGAGTGAGACACCGTGAGGCCTTGTGTCTAATCATGATCCGCTACGCTGCCGCTGATCCTGGCATCTCAGTCAACTTCGCAGACAAGCTTATGGGTTCCATACTAACCATGCTTGCACCGGGACTTGATGAGGCGGACCCTGCTATCCAGCACTTCCACTGCAATGGTTCCGCCGTTGAAGGCTTCGCCAAAATGACCGCCATATGCGACCAACTGACAAGTGGAGATATCATCAGAAGGGGCAAGTGGAACTACAAGCAGGAGTATATGGACCAACAAGATATCCTTCTCAACACGATGATGCGCAACCGCAACATATCCTTTCGAAACATTGTAAACAAGCAAAGGATCGCAGAGGCAGTCGCCCAACGGTACAGAACTCCTGGCTCTGCCATCCTTGAAACCGACGAAATGCGAGACTGCGTTATCTGCAGCGACCCTTTTGATACAACGGGGGATGACTTGATTCCTGAGCATCTCGCCGTCATGCAACTTCCTTGCTGCTCCAAGTTCATCCACATGCGATGTTTCAAAGGAGTAACCACTGGCAAGAAACAGGCATGCTCCTTCTGCAACGCGGATCTGGAAACAATAGGCATGGACCCAGGCGACGGGACTGAGTTTTTATCATTTGCATTACAGCATTCGCGGCTCCCAGCAGGACTACATCGTTTTGCAACCGGGATAGAGAAAGCCATTGCAGAATTCCTTGATCCGAAGGGCATCGATCTGGTGAAAAAACTGAACAGAGTCATTGAAGACGAGGAGGGTTACAGTAGGGGTACTCTTGGTGCGGCATACAGGCACTGGCCCTTGGACGCGCATGCGGATTCGGATGCGGATGCCAACTGAATGAAGGGTTAAGAAGACGGGAGTTGCTTTATGTCAAATGTGAGATGCGAATCATCTTGGTTATTGTGAAAACGGAACAAATTTGGTCAACAAGTGCCAAGTGGCATGAATACTCATGGGTGGGCAAGTGTCCCCTGTGTCCTTCTGTATGGTAAAACATTTCTTTTGAATTTTGGCGTTATGGAAAACTGGTAACAGTGGGGATATAGTATCTTGAAATCTATGCCTTTTGCCCTTCCCTACATGGAATCCTAAATCATCTACATTAAGCAACGTCAATAAATGTCCTCTTCTTGGCACTCCTCGCGTCGTTCTCCTCCTCCCAGTTCTCATCCACGTAGTCCTTGATGCTCTTGTCGCGAATCTGCATGCCGACAACCTTGAGAGCGGCAATGTTGACTCCCATCTCGTCCTTCTGGCGCTTGAGCGAAGCGCGGAGGTTAATGCGGATGCCGTCAAGCATGATCTTCATGCTGCGGCTAGCAACAATCTGCTTGTGATGTGTCTTGAGCATGAAGAACAGAATACGGCATGTCAGGGGCATGTTCATGGACCGCATGGCAAAGATGTTGAGGAAAGTGAAGAGGATAGGGACGGAAGCGAAGGGCAGGACCAGGAGAGCATCGTGCAGTGCAGAGGCCTTGATTTTCTGCAGGACCGAGAGGACGTAGGCTTCGGCAGTGATGTTGCCGAGAGCGAGGAAGACTGTGTTGCGCTGAGGGGGCTGAGCATGCGGGTTAGTAAGTTTGGCTTCCTCGTACTCCCTGAGGAGGTTCAAGTCGGCCATACCCATCTCGAGGGCCTCGGCTATTCTTTCACCAGCCATGAGGGTTTCTGTGGTCTGCTTGCTCGCCGCACCAACCTCATTGTTCTCATCCTGGGCATCCGCATCGCGTTCCAGAGATGTGGTAAGAGTACTCTCGTACAACTCTTCCATCTCCTTCTCTCGCTCTTCCTCGAGGAAAATCTGTTCATCGGTCTCGTCCCAGACTCGAATACTCTTGTCGTGACCGGCACTGACCAAAAGGTTGCCGCTGTGGGAGACAGCAATGGCCCAGACTTCTCCGTGGTGTCCATCCAGCCTTTGGATCTGCTCAAACTTATCGCCGTCCCAGTATCGGATCGTGCGATCCTTACTGCTGCTGAAGAAGTGGTGGCCGTTACCATCGTTGTTGTGCGGCACAAAGGCGACCTGCAGAATACTGTCCTTGTGGCCATACAGGGCTTTATGACAATCACCAAAATCAAGACCCCATATCCTGATGTTCTTGTCGGCCGAACTCGTGACAATCATCTTGCTGTCGTATGAAATATCCATGCTAAGAACAGGGAGCTTATGGCCGTAGAGGTTAAGGTAGAGCTTGAGGGAATCAACAAAGAAGACCTTGACTGTGCTATCGAATAGCGCAACAGCCAGAAGCTTTGCATCTGGTGAGAATTTGAGGCTCAGAATATCGTGGGAAACCTTCAACGTCCTGGATTGCACCAGCTTGAGCTTTGGTGTCGTCCTCCTTGTACCCAGAACCTCCTCCTGCACGATCTTGAAGTCCCAGAACTTGGCTGTCTGGTCGGCACTGCCAGAGACCACAGACTGGCCGTCAGGGTGGACGCTCAGCGACCAAACGGCTTTCTCATGGGCATCAACGCTGTCAAGGAGAGCCGCTGAAGCGACGTCAAAGAGCTGCAACTCGCCGCTCTTAGTACCAACAACCACGACTTTGTCTCCGGGAAGGAAAGCACAACACAGTGCGTAGCCACACTCGAATGTTCGAATGCAGTTCTGTGTCTTGATGTTCCAGATTTTCAAGTTGCCATTGGAGGCAGACGCCAACATCTTGTCGTCTGAGCTCAGTGAAAGGGCCCGAATATCCGTTCGGTGACCAGGCAACTCGACGGACAAAGCCCTTGTGTATTCGGGGGCGTCTTCCTTCTTTGATTTATCGCTCTTCTCCTTGCGTGAGACGCTGTAGTACTCGAGCAAGTTATTTGTGGTTCCTACTAGCAGGTGAAGATCTTTCTGTCCGCTGGGTACAGCCCAGTCAACTGAGCGAACCCTTCCTCCTGTTCGCACAATGACGTGTTGAACAAACACATCACTAATGTCGGCCTTGGAGACATCCTCAGGCTCTTCACCGTTGGCTTCTCCCTCCGCGGCCTTGCCGTCCTTGGCCTTCTCGCGACGTCTTCTTCGCTTACGTGCCAGGGCCTTTTTTATCTCGGCCTCGGATCGTAATCGCCACACGTCGACCGCCTTTTCTGAGCCGTGAACAGCAAGGTAATCTTTCTTAGGGTGAAACACAACTTCGGTTGCCTTATCCTTGCTTTGTCGGTGCAATGTTCCGCGGTCCTGGAGATATTGGGCTGCAGCAGGCGTATCCACCTGCCGGGCGCTGAGCGCAAGACCATCGGCATCCAATGACCAAACCTTGATTTCGCCATCGTTTCCAGCTGTGACGCACCCGCTGTAGTCTGGCGAAAGACCAAGAGCCCAACATTCACCGTTGGTTTGCGAAATATGAGTCTCTATACAGTGTCTTGACGAGAGATCCCAGAGTTTGATGAGCGAGTCTTTGCCAGTCGTCAAGAGGAAGCCTTCGTGTGTTCCTTCGCCGTCAATAACCATGGCCTGCAAGCCATCCTCATCCTGGACCTGCGGCTCCGGCTCAACAAACTGTAGACCGGTGATCTGATCCTTGTGTCCTCGCAGTTTGAATTGACCAACTTCTGCGACAAGGTCCCACATGATGATATCCGTATCCCGAGATCCACTGGCAAGTCTGACGCCGGACTTGTCGAATACAAGTTTTGTGATTGCCGACTTGTGTCCGTTGAAGTTGAGAATAACGGAGGAAATCTTGCTGTCCCAAAGTCGAATGCTGCCGTCCTCGTATCCGACAGCGAAGACGTCCTTGTCAGCTTTGCTTTGCGCGATCGCAGTCACAGGCACCGTGCATCGTTCATCTCTCCAGCGGCTGAGGATTTCACCTTTCTTGATATCCCAGCAAAGAACCTCCTCGTTCGCGGCAACGATCGCCTGTCCTGCGCCGGTTCCTGTTCGATCTTTGGACGACCATACTAGGTTCGAAGTCGCCGAGGCGACGACGCCAAAGGACTTGCCATGCTCGTATTTTCTGTTTGGGGATAGGTTAGATTGAGTCGCTTACTTGTATTCGTCAACTTACAAGTATGACTTGACCATTTTTGCACGGTTGCGACCAGAATTGGCCCTTCTTCAATTTTGTCTCTAACAAAAAGATCCCAGAATCTTTACATGCACTACGGAAAGGTACGAGGTGGGAAATTTTCTTATCGATAAGAGTGCATCCACAGGCTCCACTTACAAGCTCATTGTCACGTGTGATGGCTGGGAGCTCGAGGCTCATCAAGTAAGCCCCACTACCAGGCGTCACCTACTGTACCGTACTACCTAAGCTCCAGTAACGACAAGAGTAAAGGGGAGCGCATACAACTCAATCAACAAGATGCTTCTGCTAGATTACCAAAACGTGCTGATTCAGTCAGTCCTGACTGAGAGGTTCTCTGGGTAAGATTGCGCATATCTGAATGTCTCGAAACGAGAGCTAATAGATCGTACGTCAGAGCCCCTCCCGCTTCCATCGACCAGACGGTCAGCGACTTTGACGGCGTTACCTTCCATATCTCGACCCCCGAGACCAAGACCCAGATCCTCCTTTCTATCCAAATACGATGCTTCCCCGATCTCGTCAAGTACGGAGCTGAGGAGGTTCTCCAGCGAGAGTACGGCGACTACGTGACAGCGGTCGAGCCCGGCTACGACTTCTCGGTTCTGGTGGACCTGGAGAACCTCCCAGAGTCAAAGGGTAGAGCTTCCTGTGATATCCTTGATTATGTTGAGTCCATTGCTGATAATTGATAAGAGGAACGTAACGAGCTGGCTCTCAAGTTCGCTCTCCTGAAACGCAACGCCATGGCCGCCCCATTCGAGCAAGCCTATAAGGAGCACTATGCACTGAAGGAGGAAGCTTCCAAGTTCTCTTCCGAAGATGCTCCCCAGGGAGTTCGAGAGGGAGGAGAAGTTAAGGCGATCCACTACCGAGAGGAGGAAGCCATCTACGTAAAAGCCAGTCACGACCGAGTTACCGTCATCTTCAGCACGGTCTTCCGCGAAGAAACAGACCGAGTATTTGGAAAGGTGTTTATTCAGGAGTTTGTCGATGCTCGAAGAAGAGCCATCCAGAACGCTCCTCAAGTGCTGTTCAGGAACGATGCTCCTCTTGAACTGCAAGGCGTCCCAGGGATCCAGAACACTGGATCTGGAGATATTGGCTATGTGACATTCGGTAAGCGCAAGAAGCAGCTACGATCAAAGGCTTCAACTGATTGGATTATAGTCCTCTTCCCCCGCCATCTTACTCCTCAGCGCATGACCGATGTTATTTCTCATATTCAGACTTTCCGTGATTACTTCCATTACCATATCAAGGCCTCAAAAGCTTATATCCACTCTCGTATGCGAAAGCGAACTGCCGACTTCCTCCAAGGTAAATACCATCCATCGAATCAGTGCAATTACAGATCTAATATTACCCAGTGCTGCGCCGTGCCAGGCCCGAGAACGAGGAGAAGGAGAGAAAGACTGCCAGCGGCAGAACTTTCAAGGTGCAAGGAAACTAGATTTTGGTACAGCAGGATAGCTCCTGTGTACACGACGTTATACAATGACCGATCTGGTTCAACACTGTTGAGCCGTTAGATAGTGCGGTTAGGCGCGGGTAGATGATAGTTGAGCGAATGATACTATAAAACTACGATTCGATAACCCGAGTTGAACATATGAGACCAACAGCCGAACATTTAGAATATTAACAATTATGAGCTAAAACCATCATGGGATTGATCTTCTTGGCACGTGGTGGATACACTCAACTGACCGTTCCAAGTCTCGTAACAGCTCAAACTGCGTAAGCATTTCAACTTTGGCAGACTGTAAAGCCCAAGCCTTTGCGTTAAAACTTGAGACTTTTAGCTAGCGACTTGAACCTTCTCGAAACATCTCTACAAAACTGGTGCTGCTATAATTCTGTTGTTGAACATTGTGTAAGTACCTGATTATACTCGCCTTAGGCACCACCCAATTAGCGGTGGGCGATTCAAACTTCAAGGGTCTTTACTAGGTCAAAAGATCGTGCCAGCACATACATGCTATTTTCTTTGTTGCAACATCAAAAATAACGGCCTTTGGTCGTAACAAAAATGGTATGGCCGTTCGGATCGAAGGACTCCAACAAGGAAAATGAGAAGAGACTGGAAGAAGAGGCGAAACGGCGGGCTGTCTCGTGGACGGATACAATAGCCCGCCTCAGATCAGATCCTTTCGATGCAGCACAGGCCTGGGCGCCCGTGGTGCTGTTTCCACTCGCAGGCATGGCAGCTCTTCAGCTGTACTCAAACTACCTTCGTCGGATACCTGGGTCAGCATATGTGCGTCCTAACTTCTTCCGAAACCGAAGTATCTACGGTCGGGTTACCAGCGTTGGTGATGGAGACAACTTCCACCTCTTCCACACTCCAGGTGGTCGTTCTTTGGGATGGGGCTGGCTAAGGAAGATTCCCGACGCCCGCAAAGACCTTAAAGACCGGACGGTATGTACGCTGTCACACATTGGATCTGTCCCCATACTAACAAGGCTGAATCAAAGATCCCGATCCGCATCGCTGGCGTCGACGCTCCGGAATGCGCCCACTTTGGGAAACCAGCGCAACCTTATTCGGCCGAGGCCCTCGCGTGGCTAAGAAACTATCTTCTCAAACGCAACGTTCGAGCATATGTCTGGAGAAAGGACCAGTACGACCGAATCGTCGCGACAGTGTATACGCGACGGTGGCTGTTTCGAAGGGACGTAGGTCTGGAGATGATCAAGGCTGGTATGGCGACGATGTACGAAGCCAAGCAAGGGGCGGAGTTTGGAGGAAGACAGAAAATCTACGAAAAGGCTGAAGCTAAAGCGAAACGGAAACGAAAGGGAATGTGGTCTGGCAAGGCCAAAGATTTCGAGAGCCCAAGAGCTTACAAGACAAAGTGGGCTGGAACTGACAAAACCGGCACTTGAAGATACCGAATATGATTGATGATTATGGTAAAACGACGGCATGGATTGGGTTGCATTAGAGAGATATCCTAGCATGAATCGAGAACGAATCGAGAATTTGAAAGACCAAGGCTACTTACTACTGATAGCAAGGTATATACATAGAGTCTGTTATAGCATCTCATTTTGTGATCGATTTTAGGCGTTGCAAGTTTATCATGTTGTTGGGATTGACAATGAGGCTTAATCGAGTTCTATCAATACCTACAAAGACCGCTTGATAGGCCTCTATTGTCTGAGAGCTTGAGCTCAGCTGTCCTTGCACTAAAAGCAAGACTGGCATCGACCATGGATGCATCAATTGTGTTGTATTGATCTGAGTCAATTGATGTCTGACACGTTGGCGAGCATGGACATGGCTATATCCGGTGCCAGAGGCGGTTACAGCACAAAAAGCAAGCAGGGTCTCACGCAAGGGACTTGCTAACACGATCCAGAGTGGTTTCAGAAGACCTTGGGTTTTGTGTTAGTGATGTAAAACATGGCAGGCAGGCGAAAATTGGTTTTATTGTGAGAAATGATCTATGCAGTTTCGAGAACAAAGTAGATCTACACGTTGATTCTCTGATGTTCATAGATACCTTCGTTACCAGCATAATTTCGTTGCTCCAGTAAGTTGCGCCTCGTATAGCAATGCCGTATATCGTATGCAAGCATATTCCATGTGTCTGGCCCATGCGTAATCATGCAAGGTCTGCAAAGCAATCAAATCCTCATCTATCCAAGCTCTCTGTATCCGTAAGCGCCAGAAACAAACATTTAATAATTCCAGCTGTATCCGGTTGCCGTTCAGTTGCCAATGCAACATACAAACCACTAAAACCCTATTATCTAGAGACAAAGAAGAGTAACAATGCACAACAGGCTGTGATGCCACGGCTGAGAACCCCCTGCTTTGTCCTCCAACCTCCTGAGTTTTTAGCGCAGCACGGATATAGCCTCAAAAATTATTGGGTAATAGCAGCACTGAATATGGGCTTACCCTGCCGAGTTTTATTGTCTAGATCAACCGCCTAAACCTTGGCCATAATAGCTTCCAAGCCACGCACGACTTGAACATGGGTATGAGGAGATTGTCAAAGGGAAGAGAACAACAAACCTCATAGCAATGATGATTATCAGGATGGATATCGCACTCAACGATCCTCCTCGAATGAATGACACAATGCAGTGTTTTATGAATTTTATGCAGTCGAATTTAGTTGGCAAGTGCTTCTGTAGCTGTTTCCCAGCAAGCTTGCAGTAGACTGCCCGTAGAAGGAACCCAGGAAGCCCCACTCATCCCCTGGAGCCCCCAGGCAAGCCCAGCCAAAGCCAAGCGAACTTCGATGGGAATCAACTCTTCCCTCTCGGTCTCTCCTAATTCTCACCTCATCCTCCGCGATAATTCTTAGAGCCGTGAGAGAGGAGGATCCTAACCTTTGCATTATCTTGCAGACTGTCACTCGTTATCCTCGTCTCATCTCGTCTCTTCTCTTCTTTTCTCTATTTGTTTCCCTTTTCAGCACGACGACCAGTGTGCTGTACGTAATTTACACCGCCCACGTCGACTCGACAACACTTGAATACCAGCTTCGGCTCAGCCTCAACTGGTTGATACTCGGTATTCGCACTCATTAATACCGCCTTCTTTTCTTATCTCGATTTGTTACCGCCCTTTCGTCAATCTGCAGTAACCCGAACCCCCCAGCCATCTTTTACGACCTAATTCTGCATTCCAACGGTTGTCGACCTGGAGACACGATATCTGTCCCTCAATCTTTAATCGAATACCAGTTGCTCCCAGACGCGTGCCTCGGACACAAGCAACCACAGAAGCGTCTTGTCACCCCGCACTTTGGACGCGGCAGAACGCGAAAAGAAAATCATCATCCAGCGAATAATTGCATGCTGATCGATTACAAAAGCCGTTGCCGCCAACGAGATCGCTTGATACGAGGACGAAGCTCGCCGATAATCAAACTCTGGGTTGCTCCTCTCAAGCTCATTGGGTGCTGGATTTATTAAGGTGGCGCCGTTGCACAGCTTCCGTTACTGCGCTACGTACCTCGGACGTACATCTTGAAGCCAAGGTACGTTTTCCCTCTCATTTCTCGACGGCTACAGAGGCCTTTTGATTGTCGCATTTGTACAATTGAAATCCATCAATGCACTCTATTTGTTTCCTCCACCTTCTTCGTTACGACGCTGTTATTTCGGTTGCTGCTTAATTATTTGTCGTCATCCCACATCCATGCCCGCTCAGGTACCGCATTGCAGTGAAATAGGGGTCTAACCGAGTCGGGCTAGTGGTCAGACGCTGGAAAATCCAATGCACGCCTAGAGAACGGACATCGCCATCGCTAGCAATTTCCCACATACGTGCTGCAGTAGCACCGCTTGCTGCTCAACCTGCATCCTACAAACCACGATTTCTAATTTCGATTGCGCACATTCGACGACTTTGTAACAAACAATTTTCAAAGCGACAAATTTCACGAACTATTCGATTTCAATTTCACGATCTTTTTCTGCTTTTACATCTGGCTGGTTTACCTTAGTGCGCCTCAATCCGCTTCACTCCAGCTACCTCAACCGTTACGAAACGCGATTATTCGCCCTTGACATGTCCCATAGTCAATCCTGAGATGCATGCGCGACCTGAATCATTTTCGGCAACTCTCATCAGATCTGACTTTCCTGCGCGGCGACACACGTCGGCCACATCGATTATATCGATAGCAAGCGACAACTCACAGTTATGCGATTATCTCTTCAACGGCGTGGCCCATCGGCGCGCCAAAGCCACAGCCTAGGTTCCGTTCTGGGTTCCAGCCTTGTGGCTTTAACAGCTCTGGCGCCTTTTACACAAGCCATCACCTTCAACTCAGCACCATCGCCGAATTTGGACTTCTCAAATTTAGGCAGGATCGGCATAGTCGGAGATTTTGATGGAATTTCACTTTACGAATATGAGGGGCAGAACGAGAGCCCTCGTAACTCTAACGGCAGCGAGTCACTTCTGGTTCAACTGCCAAATGGTGCCTTCACCTCAATATTATCTAGCGATGCCTCGATACGAGCCATGTGCTCATTCCAACTCAGTAACGGAGAAATGCAGGGAGTGGTAATAGGCGGTAATTTCACGAGCTTGGACGGTACACAATCGAAGGCAGTCGCACTATTCAACCCTAACACGACAGAAATCACACCTCTGGATGGAATCGAGGGCGAGGTCAACGCTGTGTATTGCGACCAGGAACGAGACACGGTCTATGTGGGTGGTAATTTCAAGGGTGCCAACTCCACCAACGCGATCGCATGGGTTGGCACAGACGGATGGACAAACTTGCCGTTCGCTGGCTTCAACGGCCCTGTGAAGGCCATCACAAAAGCTTCTAATGGTCACATCATCTTCGGTGGTACTTTTACAGGTCTAGGGAACTCGAGCGCCCCCAACGAATCCATTAGCCAGGTCATCAATCTCTCGACGGCAAACATTACCGATGAGAATGGTTCTTCAGGAACTGACCCCAAAGACATTGTCTGTTCCGGATCTTCATCAAGTCCCTGGTTACTGCAAGACGATACGCCTGGCTACTGGGAAGCTGCTTTCTCCTTCGGCTTTGCGCCCTCCAAACTCAGGCTCAAAAATACCCGCCAGGATGGCCGTGGCACCAAGACCTTTCGCTTCGTCGCTTACCCTATCGAAGGAATTATGAACCTAACGTATGTCGACCCGGAGAGCGGCAACAACGTTACTTGCACTAGCGAGTGCCCTCTTCCCGACAACGATGATTACCATGATTTCACATTTGTGAACCGTGTTGGCATGAATAGGTTCCGCCTTGCTGTTTCTGATTGGTACGGCAGTGGCGGTGGTTTGGAGGCTATCGAGCTATATCAGAGCGACATTTTTTCTTATGCTATCACCGACTTCAACGAGCCAAAATGCGGCGGTGTTAAGAACCCATCTTCAGCTACTCACACTGGGCCCTGGAAGGTTTCCCCATCCTTGAATAGCAGTTCTGAGTACCTGGTTGCTGAGCTTGATGGCGATTATGATCCTGAATCAGTATCTGTCACGTTCTACCCCAATATTATGGAATCCGGCAACTATTCCGTGAACATTTACACCCCAGGTTGTCTAGCCGATGATACCTGTAACTCGAGAGGTCGTGTGAACATCACGGGCATCATGTCAGGTGATAATGACAAGAATACCAATTTCACATATCCAATATACCAAACGAACAACTTCGACAAATACGACCAGATCTACTTCGGATATGTCGAGAAGAGTTCGGGATCTTTCAAGCCTTCGGTGACCCTTCGCCCAACTGCTGGGCAAGAAGTTGATCCCTTGACCGTTGTCGCCCAGAGGGTCGAATTTACTCTTACCAATTCGACTGGTGGTCTCAATGGTCTTTTCGACTTCGATCCTGAACAAGCCGTGGTCAACGCGTCAAGCCTTACGAACTCACCAATCAACAAACTTGGGGCCAGCTTCGACAGAAGCTCTGGTGTGTCAGTTCTTGTTACGGACAACAACACCACCTACGTCGGTGGCAACTTCACCTCAAAGGATCACGACAACATCCTCGCTATTATTGAAAATGACGATGTCAAGGAGCCCGGTGGTGGTCTCAATGGTGAGGTTTTTACCATGTACCTTAACGACACGCAGCTCTATGTTGGTGGAGACTTTTCCAACACCGACAATGGACCCGTGACAGGCCTGGACAACATTGCCGTCTATGATACCGGAGAGGACAAGTGGAGCCCCTTGGGGGCTGGCGTGGACGGTCCCGTAAAGTATGCTGTGCCATTGATGGTCAACATCACCGCAGATACGCCTGAATTGGTGGTTGCTTTCACTGGCAGCTTTTCTTCATGCAAGGCTTTCGATGACTATGATGCCATTTCAGTGGACGGCTTCGCTATCTGGGTGGCTTCTAAGGGCAACTGGTTGCAGAATCTCGACGGCAACTACCCTGCTTTTGGTGGCTCACTCACCGCCGCTGTTCTTGGCATTCCTATGGACGGAGGGTCTCTATATGCCGGTGCTCTCTCGTCCGCCCAGCTCGGCGCAGGTGGTGCTGCCACGCTCTCTGATGAGGGTCTTGGCCAATTTCCTCTCAAGATTCGCACTTCCACGTCATCATCTGAGTCTTCTGCGTTAAGTCGCCGGGATGTAACTTCGTTTGACAAGAACACCACTGGCGTGGTAACCGGTATCTTCTACGACGAGAACGACTACAACATCACTATCCTCGCAGGTCATTTCACTACTGAGTCGACAAAGGGCGAAGAGATCCAGAATATCGCCCTTCTCGAGGACGATACTGTGACTGGACTCGGATCCGATATTTCCAATGGTTCCACTTTCGTCGCTCTTGCTGTTCGCGACGGAATCTTGTTCGCTGGCGGCGATATCAGTGGCACCATTGACGAGACTGATATTCGTGGTCTCGTCTCCTACGATCTGGAATCGAAATCATTCAACTCGCAGCCCCCTTCTGTTTCAGGCGCCAACAGTACCGTCGCAGCAATTGCCGTTCGTCCAGGTAATTCCGGTGACGTCTATGTTGGCGGCTCATTCGACACTGCTGGTGCCTTGGACTGTCCTGGTCTTTGCACCTACAACGTTGACTCTGGTCAGTGGAGCCGTCCAGGCAGTCAACTTGAGGGCACCGTCTTCAGCCTGTTGTGGATGAGCAAGAACCAACTTGTTGTTGGTGGTGATCTCCGTGGCAATGGGTCAGACAACCGCTACCTCTCCAGCTGGGACGCCAATGCGGAATCCTGGTCCGACTTTCCCGGTTCTGAAGACATTCCTGGTCCTATCTCAGTCATCTCCCCTGGATCCAGCGATTATGAGCAGCTTTGGGTGGCCGGTACTTCTGATGAGGATGACTCTGTCTTTGTTATGAAGTACGACGGTGAGAAGTGGCATACCGTTAAGCCCTCCCTGTCATCAGACACTATCATTCGTGGCCTGCAGGTCTTCTCCGTCACGGAGGACCACGGCGACAACGACCTGCTGGACAAGAACCAGGTCTTGATGTTGACAGGCTCTATCGACATCCCTGACTTCGGAGTTGCTTCGGCAGCTCTCTTCAACGGCACCGCGTATCAACCTTATGCAATGACGATAAAGGCGGGCGACGGCCCAGGTACCATCGCTGGTATCTTTTCTCAGAGGGACAGTTTCTTCAAAGAAGGTAAGTTTTCCGCTATTTTTTGTCTCTATGTGACGAATACTAATATCATGTTTAGAGAAGCACATGGCTTTGGGCTTCGTTGTTCTCATCGCCCTTGCCATCGCACTTGGCCTGATGCTTCTCCTAGTCCTTTGTGGTATCATCCTCGATCGTATTCGCAAGAAGCGCGAGGGCTACGTCCCTGCGCCTACATCTATGTACGACCGAGGCAGCGGAATGCGACACATCCCGCCTCATGAACTACTCGAGTCTCTTGGCCACGGTCGAGGCGGTGCGCCACCGCGCGTCTAAAGGAAAGAGAAAGATACCTAGTCTTTTAAGATGTCGTCGTTTTAGCAAGCTGCATGCATGTCTGGTTTGATACCTTTGGCGTTTTGGAAAGGTGTACGGGATTGTTTTCGGACCAAAGAGGTCCCTTGCTATTTTCGGAAAAGGGGATCATACACTGAGATCTCCGTTTGAGCATATGGACTCTGGCTCTATGGGTCGAGGACGCATTGTTCGGTGGCTTCAGCTTGACACTGTACCCCTACTTCGGCTGGATTCTGGAGAGGGCATCCCCAACTGGAACCAGGTCGCCTCAAACTCCCGACGCCTGTTCTCCCTGTATCTCATTACATATTTCACTCCCATTTCTCTTTTTCACTTCATGAGGTCATGACCCAACATCGGTTAATGTCTACCTGTCTATTCTATTCTTCTCTTCAATGTCTGTGCATAGATGCCTGTGTTTGTGGAGATACGCTTTTCGCCGTCTCCTCTGGCTGTACATTACCTTGTTCAAAGCGGTCTACGCCCTAAAAACCGCCGAGGACTCGAGGCCTTGCGCCAACAATCCTCTTTGATAGTTGGTTCCCGCGAAGGGATTGGGAGGAAGGAGCTGAGTCATTTGGAGGGTTGGGATGGTCATATGAGCGGCCCTGGCTGTGGTGATTCAGTCGATAGGGTTGTAGTTAGAAGAGGCTATCTAACACCGACCGAGCTGATACGATACTCCGTTCACCTATTGGTAGTTTAATCTGAGTGGTGATTGTTTCTCATACATTCCTTGATACGTGACATCGTGTAAGGACCTTTATTACTTCCTGGTTCTTTCACTGAGTCTGTCTGGTTAACCCTTGCGCTGTTAGCAACGCTCCTTCGGTGGGACTGCATGTACACGCGATGCTACCATAGCATCTGGATTCCCGACGCTTGTTTTCATCAGCCCATATTCGAGTTAGGCTTTGACTTTGCGGATATCAAGAGACCGAATCCCCTCCGATTGGGACCCATGTGTCGTGTGAATGGGATAACAAATTTGTATTGGTCTGTAGTTTCTCCTCCACGGCCTTGGACGAAAGAATCTCCCTCTGGGGCAGACAAGAAGTCAGAGCAGGCTCACTAGGCATTCGGCAGTTAACTGTCATCGGGTAGGCCTGATGCACGGCTAACAATGGCACGAGGTTCCCCCATGCTCAAACACGTTTCAACTGGCAAACTTCGATGCTGGCTTCCATGGTCAGTGTTTGGCATCTGCTGAACTTTGAATAATGGACGCATGTTTCGGGATGTATTCGGATGCAAGGCTCTTCCTCGTCAATATATTTATTGGAAACTTGATACGATACCTGTGGGTCATATCGCAGCGTCAAGGATTAGCTTCTGTCCCCCATCAATATTCAGCGTGGTGATCGTGATGTTGATGTATGTATTCGTGTGTGGCTTACCCTACAACAATCAGGTCATGATCGAACAGTTTCTACTATAAGACTCTCAGGAAAAAAAAAGAAAAAAGAAAAAAAAAAGAGAGACAACTAATAAGGAGGCGGCTCAACTGCTATGCCATCTACGTCACATCATATCAAACCAAACAGTCATCTTGACCCATCTCCCTACTGCCCTTTAAGACACCGTCTTGGAGATATCATGTCTTGAAGGCATTGGTGGTCGAAAAGCCTACATGATACTATCCATTGTCGCATCTAGGTTGCACGCCTTTCAAATCGTGTGATGAACGCCAAGGAAACTCTATATCTACCTGTGAGTGGATCAAATTAGGGTTGCTGCGGTACTGCACGATACATCGCCATCTTGCTGGTTGCCGTGTCATATATTGTTTTGGGCATTCAGCCCGACGTCGTTAATTGATTAATACTATGTAAGTATTGCATCACATACGGTTCTATGCTTCCGAATATCGCGCAACAAGGTGCAAAATAAAAAAAAAATAGCCTTGCGTTGTCCTGTTTGCAGGCATTGGCTTGGTCCCTAGCCTAGCATAGCATGGCAGATCGATGACGCTGTAGACATACCTTATCACCCCGCCGCAGCCCTCTTTTGTTGGTCTCTGTCACTGTCAACGTCCACTGGAAGGGTGAAGGAAGAGGTCGGTTCCCTGCCAAGCAGGATTTCAAGGGTCACCATCAAGCAAACCCATCATGCTCCATGACGCAAAGTCTTCTCTTTCCTCCCCTCTTCCTATTCAAGCGCCGACTGAAAGCTGCAAGGACCGATGCAGTCCGTTAAACCAACAGAATCACGGGAGAGGGCCTTACCGACGCCGCCATTGCATCACCAGTAGCGCTCAACAGTGCAGTTGCCGACAGCAACAGCAAAAACTGACTACAGTACTTGAGTGACTTGCGTAGAAGACTGATGTGAATATGAGCCAGTATAAGGTACGGCAAGGAAGTTTTAGTGCCAGCATGCATCACATTAGCCAACCATACTCGTATTTGATGTCCCTATATCGGAAGACATTAATGAGCATAGTCAATATCAAATGCAAATAGACGCAGATTATCGTTAGTAATAGAGGGGTGTAGGGTACAAGTTAACAATATGCAAAGTGGTGGTGATTGCTGTAGGTTTCTCCACCACAGCGCGGTAGTTGCCCAGCAAAGATGGCAATTATTGACTACTCATATGCGTTGCGCTGGCTTGCTGTTCTGTATGCGGATCGATTCAACTGGAAACATGGCGTTCCAGGAAAGCTAAAGAGCCAGAGGAAGCGTTCCGTTTGCATGTCTCGGCGACTTTGCGGGTGGACTGGCGCCTCGTCTGTCACAAGAACGCCATATAATCCGAGTTCGAAGAGGACGGCAGAGCAAACGCCCCTGAGGGCCTGAGAAGTTTGCAAGAGTCAAGAGAAGGGTGCTAGAGAGACACAACATGACAAGGCCATAGCACTAGCTTGGATTGCGCCTTGGTGAAGGGTGCGACTCAAGCCTCAAGTGCGGTCCGTGTTATCAAGGCCAATGCAAATGATTCAGCAGAACAAATGACTGCTCCTCTTAGACTGCCTTTTAGACTGTCTACATGTACCGGGGTAAACAATGGGGGAGCAGTGGAACCCCGGCACTGAGTCGGTAGCGCGCTTCTGCTTCTGCCTCTGCCTCTCAGAGAAGTGACTGTCTGAGGCAGGCGAGACAAGGCGGGAGGCGCGCAGGGGTTGGTCAAGTACCGTAACCGTGTGCTCAAAGACGAGCTAAGGCAAATTGAATGGAGCTTGGCAGAGCAAAAGATCCTTCGGACCCCAGTAACAACAGGAATCTCCTCCCATCCTGGCAAACCTTGTTGGGACTGGATTGGTGACTGGGACTCTGAGAGCCTCCCTCGTTGGAGTTAGACCTGGGCACAAACCATCCTGTCCAATGTCGTGTACGATACGTGATGGCCTCATCACTCATTAATCCTTAGCTCTGGACAGTCAAGAGTCTAGTCCAGCTAGCCAGCCTTGCCTTGCTCGTACATACACTTCATGTCACTACACCAGCTGAAGGTCCCTTCTTCTTTTTTTTCCTTCTTCTTTTCATAACCCTGCTCTGGTGGCGCCAAGTGCTTGCCCCTTTGGGTCACGTTTGAATTGCTGAGCCGCTAAAGAAAACAACGTTGCGTCTGCCGTTGCAGTCTAAATGTACTGCAGCCCGTACCTTTGAATGGAGCAGGCGCGCTAGACCGTGAGGCTACCAGGGACATGATCTTGGTACCGACCGCTGGTACATTACAAACTTCGATGAGACAAGTGATACACTGCTGTGATCTCAGTGTCGTTCTGCTTTGACCATGATCAAGCCCACCGCCAGCGTTACAAATTTTCATACCGAGTACTTGGGAGCCCCGCCCCAAAGTCAAGGTTCAGTTCGACGATACGTAGAGTCCATGGCGGACGAAAACCCGAGTGGTGGTGGCATGGTTGAGCTTCATTCTGATTCTCAGATGGATAGCGGGCGTGAGTATGCGCACGGTCGCTAGGGACTTCTTCCCCTCGTCCAGCTGCTTTGCGGAAATCGGAGCCCCTCTTGACTTGTCTTCCCACTGAGTGTTTAGAATTGCCGCGTCAGCTGAACCGCAGTGATTAAGTTGAGCCCTGGCTCCTGAGATCCGCGAAGAGCCCAACTGGGTCTTCACTCTTCAGGGACCTGTCTTGTCTTTCCCATGACCCACTATCGGGATGCCAAAAACGATCAGTGTCTCCACGACTTGCTTGGCCCCATCAAGATCAAGCCTACCCACCTCTGAGTGGTTCCTGTTTTGACTCGTGCCTGTGCTATGCTTTTTCTTTCCGTGCGCCGGCTTTGCTGTCTCCCGAACTGCTAGTTGCACGCCAAATATGCACTGGCTACCGTTCGCCCCGCCGCCATGTCTGTCCAGTGCAGACACTGCTTTATCCATTATCCAATATCCAATTGCCTGTCTTGTCACTGAGTTACTCCGGACGCACCGGCCGAGATGACTACTGAGTCTGTACCGGCACAGAGGGGGTTCTGGCCTGGCCTGGTCTGCTTCTGTGCTAGTTGTATGTATTGTACTGGACCTTAACCCACTGACATCACAAAGCTCCTCTTGAGTTGCATGGGACCAGTCGTTCTCAATTCGTGGTGAGAGGGCGGGACTCGCGGAATTGATTCCTTACAGCTATTTCCTCAAGAGATTGCGCTGATTGTCAACCAGGAGCTGGCCTTGGCGGCGGACTGAATGCCCCCCTCGAATGCTGGGGAAGATGAGCATCGTTCCTCAGCCAGAAAACCCATGAGATCCAGTTTACCTTAGGTTTTGATAGAGCACTGCACAGTGTTGTAATGTATACCCAGCAGATCGGTTCATGGAACATTGGTTCTGAAGATCACCGCCGCACCGGTGCCCTCAACACGTGTCGCGTGGATTGAGCATCAGTTCTTCAACCATTGCCATGGGTTTGTTAAAAACCAACAGAGCAAGATCTACATCTCACAGTCTGGGGTGACTAAAAGTTGCTGAAGTTATTCAAGGTTGCTGATTTTTCATTTGTTTTAGTGCCATTCCGTTTCAAACGACCCTTGAGCTCAACAGCACGTCAATAATGTCTCAGTCCTTGTTGTAATGACATGGTTCAGACGAGGTGCCCTCAGACCAACAAATCTGTAGTAATAGGCTGACTACCATCCGACTGATGGCGGCGATAAGTAATTTGTCCTTGTGCCTGCACCGTGGGGGTAATATTCCAATCCTATGGATTTCGATATTAGAGGCGGAAGATGCGGTACCACAAACAATGATGGAGCCCGAGCATAGAACGAACAGCAGCACTGTTATCACGGTGCTTACACACTCGGGCTGTTTACGTCAGGACGTTTCAATAAAATTATATCCACGTTGAATGGGGATCCAACTGAGTCTGGGGAAATAAGCACTCTAGAAACATTGAAAATCAACTCAAACAAGCGCCACCGGCTCTTCTTTCGCTGTAATCTCAAGAGAATCCACTTGTTAATCTTCAAGGCGAGATGAGGCTTGGTGAGAAACATTTCATTAGATAGAAAGTCGAAGTTGAAAAGGAAGATGTTGACAGGTGCGCCGTCTAGGTTGCACTCACAGGCCGGGATATTTCAGGCGGGTTGGGGAATGCTGGTAAATTCTGAGACATACCCCTGTTGCAAACCCATCGCTGAGTGGCTTTATCGCCTCGTTATTAGAACAACGCACCCACATCGCTCAATATTTTTAATCCTTTCCAATCTGGAGGAGTAACGAGTGTCCCTGAAAGGCACGAACAGTAGTTCGGACAGTCCGATCTCTGTAACCTAAGCAAGGAGTTGCTTGTCTGTACAAACAACATCAGCTTCTAGAAAGTATCTGAATGTGCAACCTCGTGAAACTATAACCCAATTGAGGGTGATCATGCGTGGAACGTGTGCATCGGTTGATAGCCCCATGATGATCGACAGGTCGTCAATCTCGGGTATCAGGGCGAGCTCGTAGAGAGCAATAAGCGTGATTTCGCAGCTGCCTGTGCAGAGACATCTGTTTCTGGTACGTAAAGCAATGTGGTTTCGTGGTCTGTGAACTGTTGATATCTGTAATGAAGCATAGAGTGGGCGAAGGCGGCCTCCTGTCAACACATGCTAAAAAAAAAAAACAAAAAAAAAAAAAAACAGCTGGTGTATTGAAGAGCCGGATCGACACATGAGCTTGACGCTTGTCTGCAATAGCGTCGGCATCGCTCACAACGTGCAGCTTCAATGCCGGAGTGTAATGATGATCGCAAGATCTGGGAGATAACCACAATAAAAAATTGCTAGGGTCCCTTGTGTAAAGGATGTTTCAAACATCCCCTTTCGGCTTACCCTTTTTCAATCGGGAATAGCTGACAAGCCTAGCTCAAATCTTCAGGAAAATCAGGCTGGGGCAGTCTTCTTAGCAGCCTGTAGGAGGCTCGGCCGGAATCCGTGCGAGGTTATGACAGGTTGTCACGTTGGGGGCCAAAACAATAACTATCAAGGTACCGGAAGGGGAGCTTGCCTCTCCGATAAACCACTCTCGATTGCGTTTGTTAGTGATTTGGTTCCGTGGTGGCGAACTCAAAGTAGACGCCTCCTCATGTTCACTTTTGGCGGATCCCCGCTCCCTTAACAGGTATGTATGTGCAGTATCTGGCGAACCGTGGCCGCATATGTGAAATTAGTTGAAACTTCCCCTTAAATCCGGCGGCTCTTAGTGGCGTTGAATAGTGTTAGAGTTCCTTATTACTGAACTCAGATGGTCGTCGACCTCGCACCAAGTCATTCAGATATGTACTGGCACCGGGGGTACAATATCGATGCGTGAGAGCAGAACGACTGGGATAAGTGACAGTGTGAAGGGTTATCTGAGGGTGATTGGCCAGTGTCAGCAGCCAAGAAGGAATCGCAAATCTTAGTTCGTAGCGGTCTGCGACGGCTGGTCCGATTGCGTCCGGGCCCCTATCAAGTATGCCCCATGCCTGAAGTAACTTCCTGGTGGCCTTCTGCATTTCCCATGCTTGGTCACATCAGATTCACGGCCCAAGGCAGTGAAATATTATTTCCGTAGCGGGTCGTAAAAAAGGGAGGGTTGTCGTTGTTGTTGACTGGCTGTATTCTCGATAACCCTTGTCTATCGTGCGCCACTCCCATCATCGCTACAGCGAACGGGCGGGTCTAGCGCATGCACTTTTGCTTTGGTGCCCCTGCACTGTAAGAATGGTTGAGAACCGCTGGAAGGGATGAGCGCGCAGAGAGACGCATGCAATTAAAAAAAAAAAAAAAGCGTTGGAGGAAACGTGTATACGAACAAGAAATAGCTGGGTGATGCTGAATGCAATAAGGTGAAGAAGATGTTGACGAGAAAAACTGCTTCTAAGGTAGGTACGGATAAACAGAGATCTTGTGGAAAGATCTGCCCCACACAGTGTCAATCAATGGTAGTATCGGAAGGGTTCCTCCTGCTTGCCAAAACGGGGGAAGGAAGGAACGCAAGGCACAGTGCATTATGGCGACTCAGTTGACTTTACTCCCTAGGCGCCTTTTCCCTCCATTGAATCGAGGTAGTTCTGGCCAACGCACACGCACACATACTATAACTTTAATACATGTCACAGCAACCGTGCTCGACCTCTGATAAGACATTCTTTGCTTCTATCTCAGAAGCCGTTCCCCCATGTGGAGGCTGCAGCGAACTAATACATAGCAGAGGTCCGTCCATAATGGGGCAGGCAGTCCAAGCACAGGGCGAAACTAAACACACCAAAATTACCAATAAAACTACCACTGGACTGGCCAGCATAGGTCAAGCAAGTCAGAAGGACACAAGGAATCAAATTGCTGACATCGACCTACATGCCAAAGCAACTGTACTTCAGGATATCTTCGCGACCTAGGCACTGACTGGATCTCTGCAGCGCAACTGGCGGCAGGGAAGGGTTTCAACCCTGGGCTAGTTGATAATTATCCGCGCTCATTATCCGCTCTCATCGGATACTACACCAAGAGCAGAGGCGGGCATCGGGCATATATGTGCAATGCTCTGCAGTACCGCATGAGGGCTCCAAGGACCGCTCTACGCAACTGGACTTGGCAGGTGGGAATGTAGGGGGGACATCTTTGACTTCGTAGTTGGGAAACAAAGCCGACTCGCAATGCGCGCAGTTATGGCATCACTGCAACACCATTTTGGGGGCACAGGGTGACTCTGCGTGCCTTGCTCCAGTGACAGTGACGCTGTCCTACCTCGTCTTTGGAGCATGATGACGGCGACGCCAAAAGGTTCTCAGGGTCTTGAGGTTCGTTTGGGCCTTGAACGGGCCTTGTCAGTCAGGTATTGGTAGGGTGTATTATTCCCCTCGAGAAAGCGCCCATATCATCTTTGAAGAGGGGTCACAACGTCAGTCGGCTGCCATGCCATCCCAGGCTATCCCGGACGTCTGATGTCAATATTCCTTTGTCACCCTCCACTCTCCCTCATGGCATAGGCAATGTCAATATCGATGGGCAATGCTATGCGATGGCATGGCATGCCTCTGTTGGCTGGTCCCCCCTTTAGCGTCGTCTCTAAAGGCTGTTTCAATTCCTTCACCGTCTTGCGTTCCCAGCGTTTCTTGTCTCGTTTCTGAGTTCCACCCACACTTGCTGGTGATGCTTCTTGACGTACCTTACGTCAGGGCTCTCATGGGTAGACACCCATCCGCGACAGGGGCGCCCTGTGGCCGACGCCTCCCGATGAGCCTGGCGGCTTTTGGCTTTTGTCGAAGTACCCAGTACGTCTCTGAACTCCTCTTCTCACCCTTGGCATTGCTTGTTGACCTATGATCCCCGTCTGTCCCCATGACCAAGCGCACGACTCGACAACGCCCACTGCTAGAGTCCACTCAGAGAGAAGCTCGTTGCAATCAATTCCCACAGCACTAAACAAGCCTGGGATCCCTCGATGCTGCCGTTGAGTGGCTTGAAGGACCCCTCGATTCCCACCCGCCGCCCGTGTCGCAACAAGTCATCTACAGGCACGCTTCCTTTTGGCTTGACCAGACCCTGCATAATCCTGCCCTGTCTGTTGTCTACCTCAATTCCCAGTCCAGTACGTACTCTCCTACCTTGTCTTTCATCTTAGACCCTCCCCATCAGTGGCGTTCGTTCGTGGGCCAGCAGCCCTTGAATAGCGGGGGTCCCTTTGCAAACTGCCGTCCGTAGCCTTACCCACATCCAACTCTGTTGTCTGCGCTGCCTTCAGCTCAGAGTACACTCACCCCTCTTCTTGCACGCCCCTGGCTTGTCTGTTATGGCCAGTGCGTACCCCATAATTCTGCTTCCTCTGCCATCATCGCACCCCCTTTCAAAGAACATGTTAGTGTTGTCAAGTGTTAACTTTTTTTTTTTTTCTCGTAGAGAGTTGAGGATTCACTGCCGGTCTGGTGTTATTGAGCTTCCAAAGAATAAACATTCAAGCTTCAATCTGTATAGTCGAAATCTATCTTGGACCACAGTGACGCTATCTCGCATATGTTTCTTTTCTGACTGGTAATGAGGGGCATTTTCAGGATTTCCTGACAAAAACCTATCCATAAAAGTCGCTGATCTCTTCAGCGCGCTGGGCACCGCGGACGCTACTATCTGGATGCCGTGGGCTGTCAAGTCGAGTTGTGGATTGAGAGACTGTCTCCATCATCTTATGCAGCCCACAGCACCCCTGGTTTGCTATTTGGCTGCTTGGTCCTACGACCCTACCTCATCGTACCAACCCTGTCGCCTCAGCCATTGCGAAAAGACGTCGGCCTGCCGATCACCTAGACCAGAGTCGTCACACCTTTTTTCTTTCAGAGAGACGGGGGAACTCCACTCTTCTCCCGCAGCCCAGCCCGTTTCCAGAGGCAGATTGACGCACGTCAATTCGCACCCAGACACTTAAGACTTCGCTGATCCCACCTTGGCCCCGACTCAACTCCCCATATCATCTCCAGTCTTGAAGGGATCTTCTGTCTTTGATCTGTGTCACCGAACTTGGCTTTTATTCTAGTTGGGATCCCGCATCTGATCAACAAACCTTTTTTTCCCACATAACCGCCAACCGATCTATGTTTATATTGCACATCAACTTCTCTCCAGATCATCACCACCACCACCACTACCACCACTATCACATAACAATATGACCATGACACTCGACACTACCCAGCAGCGGTTCGGACCCTCGTTGAATTTCGACTATTCAGCACCTGCACAGCCGCCTGCTTTTTCCAACCCTTGGTCTTCATCGTCACCACCACAGCCCCCTCCTGCGGGAAGTAGCCTCTTTGTTGGTAGCCAGCCAGCCCTTAACCCAAGCATGATGGCCGGCAAGCCTCCCCAAAGCCGCGCGAGCACCAGCAGCACTTCATCAATGGCTTCTTACGGAGGCGCCATGCCAGTGCCTAGCACTTCTGCAGGTGAGTTGCCAATACCGGCATTGATATGACCTTGAAGCTCACATAAGGATAGACCTACTCAGCATCAACCGTATGCAAACGACATCTGCTGCTTATGGAGACCCTACTTACACCACATCTGCTTCTCCTGTCAACCACCACTTTGCGCCTACATCAGCTGCCCCTTATGACACACTTGGCTATGCGCCGGCTCCTGTGCGACCACCACCTTTTGGTCTGGCTCCCGCTGATGAGCACGCGAGACGGTTTTCTCAACAGTGAGTGGAATTGCAACCAACTGTCCACATTCTCAGTTACTAACACCAAGGGCAGTAGCATCCAAGATGAACGGAGGAGCTTTGCCGATGCTCTCGATGCCAGCCATGGCATGTTGGCCATGAGCCAGGAGACACCCCGACCCATCTACGGGGCGCGAAGTGATCGATCCTCTGTTGATTCTTATGGATTTCCTTCTACCCACTCTACCAGTTCTTCCATCTCTTCCAGCGGCAACTTCAGCTCCTACTACGGCGACTCTGTCTCTGATTATTCCACTGCTGGTTCTGACATCGAGTCGGTATCTTCAAGGACTCTACCTCGACCTCAGGGCTTGATGAGCTCTCAGATCCCCCCTGCCCCTCAGTCCATGATGGGACAGTTCAGCTCCAAGGTGTCTTCCAGCACTCAGAAGAAGCACAAGTGCAAGGTTTGCGACAAGCGATTCACTCGTCCCAGCTCGTTGCAAACCCACATGTATAGTCACACTGGCGAGAAGCGTAAGTGCAACGTCTTTGAAAACAAATTGGTGTTTCTTGTACTGACAATCCATAGCTTTTGCTTGCGAGGTTGAAGGGTGTGGTCGACATTTCTCTGTAGTTTCCAACCTCCGACGACACCGAAAGGTTCACCGCGGGGACGCACGCTCAGAGGCTGGCTCGGAGGACCACCACTCGGACTAAAACGACGATAACAACAACTCGCAACTACAATGAGCTGTAGTTCAGCGATCCAACATTTTCAACTTTTGAGCTACGAGTGCCGAAAGAAGGCACCCGACGAAAGGCGATGCGACAATAGTCTAATCGGCCGACCTTATTTACATTTAATCGCCCTGTTTTTATCACCTGCAAATATTACTGCAATACGGCTTAGCGCGGCATAGAGAAATGGGCCAGAAAAGGACGAGGAATCATGGATTGGAGCAAAGGCGGGGAGCTGGGGTGTATACGATTCGAGTCTATCGCTTACGGTGCATTGGGTCTTGTTCGAACCCACCATCTCAGGTTTTTATGATATTAGGTCTTTTGGGATGGGAATAGGCGGAGTGCTGGACCGACCTACCGATACCCTTCCACACGGCGTTTATGGAGTTGATCACATTTGTGGTCCTATTTTGCATGTTCAAGCACATGGTCCCTTGCGTTATTCTTCGAAGCGATCGCTTATGTCCATATTTCAGGGCAATGTTGACATTACTTCTACAAGGATGGTCTTTGGGTTAGAGAAGGGGGTGCCAGAGGCATTTACGAGTGGATTTGAGGAGGATTGTACTATTAGTTTCACATTTATGGTCATGATATACCCGGTTCAAACCATGCGCATTTGGTCTGTTGACAGTGAGCCAGGGGCTAAACGGCGAGTAGAACAGGCCTGGGCGTTGGCTAGACCAGGTACGACAATGAAGATGACGAGAAGGAGAGATGTGGCCTATAGAGAGAGGTAGTGTTTAAGCAGTCTTACAAGAATCAGACTTGAGATTGAACCATTCAACAAGTCCTTTTTCTTACAAACGTGCTTGTACAATCTTACTGACTATTGATATTTTAAGACTTGCTGCGGAGACTCATTTCACACAACATGATGGGTATTCGGAAGAATCCCATGTTGCTGAGGTGAAGGGAGGATACTCTTTTGGGAAATACCATGATTCAAATTACAATATTGGAAGTGGCCAGCAAAAGCAACAAGGTAAAGCTCATACAGTAAAGGGGCAAGGCATTAAGCGCGAAGGCGGCTGATGGTCTCGCACTCCCCTCCTTCTCGTCGAAGAACGTATGTACCACTTCGTAAGATAGCCGCACAAGAACCTACTTACTGTACGACCCTGGCTCTGTCAAGCCAAGCAAGGAGGGCAGGACAGGGCGGATATACCGAGAAAACCCAAGGTAATCAACGTCGAATGCTCTTCTGCACGATAAGCAGATCGGGAGGATACAGCATTTGAGACACAGACGCGTAATGCAACCCCTATTCCATGTAGGAAGACGACTGCAGACTTCTCCATGTACATACGCAAAAAAAAAAAGCTTGGGGATACTGCAATTAATTTTGCAGGGCGGACAGGAACAATTGGACGGTTTTCTGAAGGCCCCCCCCTTGCAACTCACAAGCTCGTGTGTTATTGTCCGTAGATCATGACCGAGAATAGCAGAAACCGGCGTTTCAAAGTTGTGTATATCCATACCCTAAGAGGTATCGCCATCGAGTCGGGCGGCATTGTCAAGACCGGACAAGCTTTGTGGGGGTGGAAAGGGAGGAAATGGTGTTGGTAGATTAACTTTGAGGTGAGATTGGGTTAGAGGGTCCCTTTGTCTACAGTATCTACGTACTACTAGGTATTCTTCTATTGGGCCCTGCGATATTGCAAGGAATATGGTACCCTCGGAGGGTTTGGTCCAAACAAGGCTTTTTTTTGAGAATAGTTTGTCTGGTATCAGATCCGAGTTGAGCCTCGGCCGGTTTGCAACCGGGAATGAGATGAAATGAGATTAGAGGCTTGGGGGTTCAAAAAGTGAATGGCGTGCTAGTATTGAATAAGGACTAGCTTGCGAGTGGAGTGGGTTGTGGTGTTGGTTTTGGTGTTGTTGCTGGTGCTGTACCGCGCATTAAAAGAAGAAAAGAACAAGACGACGAAGACTGTTAGAAGCTTTTAACTAGGTGATCAACACGAGATGAATCGGTAACTGTTTATGGCCAGGACACCCATACGACTTTGATTAATTTTTGAACTAAACATTGAGCTGACTCTTGTATTCGAGAAAGTTTTTATTATTTCCAGTCCTACTAACCGCAAGTTGAATTTGATATCTCCTACCTACTAGCTTAGGTAGGTAGTAGTTAGGTTAGTAGGTACATGCACATCGAGATGGGGCTTTGGGTGGAGTGTAATGGAAAATGCCTGTCTTCCATTTGCCAGGATTCGAATCTCTGTTTGCGCTCTAATTCCGCATACTCATTTGAATTCACTCCGATGTCTGATCCATCCTTGTACTCTTTAGGGGCGTTCTGATTGGTGGTCACTTACAGCTGCACTGCAACTGTAAAGCCATCCCTGCTACAGTACAGTAGAGTACTGTACGTAGGTTGTAAGGTATTACCCTTTTGTTGGTTCAAACCCGATCTCTGACCAAGCCACAATCTGGGATTGTGGATGAGGAATTTGGGGCTTTGCGGGACGGGATGGATCTCAATTCAGCTCATGCTATGTGACATACTGTACTGTACTATTAAGGATGTCCCATCGAGAAAAAGATGGTGGTTTCGAAAACTGCACTCGCAAATGCCATACCAGAGGGGCTGCTTCCATTACACTATCTACCTACCTATTATGCATACCTTGACCTGCCGAGTCAAGCGCCATCTAACGGTACCGTTGTTTATGGTTTGTCTTGGCCTGCAGAGTTGGGAGGTTTCCTCCACTCTGCGTCTAAGTTACTCCATCTGAGCATGTCCACGTTGGGCAACTCAAGTCTGTGGCAAAAAGGACGCGTCCTTGTCTGGCGTGAATACATACATACAGACATAGTACAGCATTCATTGCGACAACGGAGGTTGGGAGCCGAAATAGACGAGAGAGGAGAAGGGGGGCTACTGCGCTTTGCTGTGCTGTGCTGTGCCATGTCACGACTCAACAACTCGACTTGATTTGGTGATATGACGTTTGTCAAGGCTGAGATGTCAGCGCCCGGTCGCGGAACCCAGGAGATCCGGCACCGTGCTGGTGGATTCACGGTCTGAGACGGGCCAAGTTGTGAGACGGCGCACTTGTAGGAAGATAACAGAGCTTCAGGGCGGTGCAAAAGGCTCTATTTAGAGATATCATCTGGTCAAGTACCGTGCTGTACAGGTGTACTTGAAGTACCTGAGTACATGGCTTTGCTCAGGACCCTTGAGGCGAATTCCCCGTCTCATGTTCGAAAAAACCCAGTATTTAGAGTACATCCATAGATTTGGGTACGATTATCAAAGTCACACGCTTTCAATATTGCCCCCTTTTAGTTGCACGCAGCTTGAACCACTGACCGCCCGGCTGCTTATCCATCGCCCCCAGCTTTTGCCTCACACAAGCGCATGCTACTGTACTGTATTTGGTCAGCCGAAAACAAAAAGGAAACGCGGATAGAAAGATACGTAGGTATGCAGCATTCGTAAAGACCCCTCCCCAGGTTAATGAAGAGGGATTTTAACACGACGATAATGACGGCGTCGTGGGCCGAAGTATGACGTCGACGGAGAAATTAGGCTCCTCATCCGTGTTTGAGATGCTGTCACGGACGGTCATGTCTTTGGCAAGAAGCGCCGTGATGGGATCTTCAGGGTCCTACTTATTAGAGGGCTAGTACTATTACAGCTTGGGGTATCGTGAGTACAACCAAGTCAGAAAGAGAAAGAAAAACAGCAATCTCAGAGCACTGGGCAGGGGTGAGCTGTCGGTTCCCTGGTAAGGTTCTGCGGCGTGGAGAAAGATTGTGTAAGAGAGATTGCAAGACTTGTCAAATTTTATCAATCGGTTACAGGAAAGCTGAGGGAGAGGAGAAGAAGAAAAGAGAGGGTCCATAGGTTACTGCAAAAGTGGGAATGAATGGTGATGGGGCGTGGAGAAGTGCTGTAAGTTAGTAAAGAGAGTTAATAGTACGAATACTGTACCTAGACGCGAAACTTGTTTTCCCCCTCCTTTGAATGTCGCTTCGGACGCGAAAACAAGTGACAAGATACTTACTTGGGAATAGAGACGCCCTTGGTTTGTAAATGATGAAATAAATGCCTAATCGTGTCTTACATACAGTACAGACCGAATATGAAGCCGTACCATGTTGAACCATCTGATATCATCCTATCTGCGTGGGTGCGTATAATTACTTTTGCTATGTACTTGAGAAGAGTCAGTTAAGTTAGGTTGGGCCAAGAAACAAAGCGTATCTACGTACTGTATCCACGTACAGCAACATGGATTTCCTATCTTTTACGACTCGCGTGAATCCACAAGATTGCAATTGGGTTATACTAGGTCCTTCAATCTTCTCAAGTTTGTTTTGTTTCTGTTTCTGCAGACTCTCATAGGCTCGTAGAGTGCCTACCTATCTCTATGTGTCTCTCCTTCTCATCTTCAGGTCTTGTGAAAAAACCGTTTTTCGAAAACGGGGCCCCTGACGTCAGAGGCTATCGGTAGGGTCCCCCGGCTCCGTTGCTGCAAAGACCCGGCCGAGCTCCACTTAGTCGACGTCATCGATGAGCTTGTTGCTCGCTGCCGCAGATGGCCGAACAGGGACAAGCGTTGTACACTGCAATTTTTGCTTTCATGTGGGGGAAGGAGAGGGTGGGGGTGTCCTTGTTGCATACGGGTCCGGTGTGATCGTAGAGAACAAGTCGAAGGTACATTGCAGGGGAGGCTAGCGGGTTTAATTTATTTAGTGTCTGATTGATGCCGGGACATGGATGGCTCTGACTGAAGTCGAACTAGGGTACAGTAACCAGCCAGAGCAGAGCAGAACATCCACCTTTGACAAGTTAGGTTACTTGGGCAGAACACATCGGGGGGCCGGATGAAGTCTCCTCAGGCCTTACCTGCAGGCACATTTAGCTAATTAGTACCTACTAGACAGCTTTGTTTTCATTTTTCGTAACTTTTGTTAATAGAAGATGCTCTGGAGGGATCAAGCCAAAGTCCTCAATCCCAGATGTGAGGCAATCTGTTCAAGCTTGAGATCAATGTTACCTTTAAGCTCAACATTCCTTTTTTCCCTATTCCCCTACAACGCGAGTCTGTGATGCCATCATCAAACCACCTACCTACTCTTGGTCACCTGTCGGACTGGGTCCCGGCACCACTACAGTGTCAGTGTGTGTCCTCATGTACCGTTAACCATCCAACACCACGCTCCTACAGCCTTGTCCTGAGTATTCAGCACAACATTCCTCTCCCCTTGTCTGTATCTAAGCAATTGGGCACCGCTCTGAAACACGAAACCCAATCCAGAAGCCATGGCTTTAAATCTTTCCCCTTTCTTTCAAACCAAATGACCCTTGCGTACAGTACAGAGAGTTCGTTTCGCCAGTCTAAAAATGCGGTTGAATTGAACAAGAGTCGGCAGCACTGTGATACTGTATACATATCCACCACCCTCACTCAGCCTTGGATAAGGTCCCTATCCAAAGTGGAAGCGGCACCTATTCTGACTATTGACGGATGCCAACATAGCCGCATTCCATTCAGGCACTAAAACCAACGCTATGCTTTCGAGGCTGGGCTAGCAAGCCTCGTTAGGAGCTACTGTTGGAGGAAGGAACAACAAGGTTGAGACAGGAAACGAAACAAAAGAAATTCTATCGACCTCGTCGCTCGGACACTGCTTTTTTTGGTCCAGGTAGGTAATTAATTCTATCCTTGGTGGCTGCCTGCACTTCCATTGATAGGTGTCTTTCCATCCATTGCCTGCCTTTTGGGTTCATTCCACCTCTAGACGCTACATTTGACAACCTTCATGACTAAAAATACAGGCTATTCTCAATAGAGCACACCGCAATTGGGCCTTCCTTCCTATTCCTCTGATGGTATTTGCTGAGAATAGCATGCCCCGCCCTTGCCTTGATTTGAATTGCCTTGCTGTGCCTGAAGGAGGTGCTCAACCATCGCCTCCTTCCACTTCCAAATTGCCTCGTCCCCTCTCTCATCACCTGACCCTCTTTCGCGCTGACTAAATTAATCACCGCCCACTATCGACCTACTTATCGTGTTCACTCATCTCGATTTCCTTCGCTATCCCGGCTTCTAGCCTTGACGCTCATTTGCTGTCCCGTCTTTGCTACCTTGTCTGCTTACTTGCCTCTAGTAGATATTTCACCTCCACGTGTGCTGTTCTTCATCCAGAACGAGTAACATAGCGGGGTCTTGACTTGGTTGCTCTCCCGTCCCAGCATCCAACCGATGTGACGTACCTTGGATGCACAGCGACAATCTCAGGAAGCAGTTACTAAAGCGTAAGATATCCAGCCAAATCCGTCCTTCCTGTGTCTTGGCTTGCTTTAACCTCAGCCTTCTGGGGAGATCTGCGCGCCTTCCCTTTAGTACGGGGATCAACCGTTGCGGCCGCACATCACAAGCATCTCAAGTCGAAGGCGTTGGCTCAAATGCCGACACATGACAGACAATATCACTCCAGAAGCAGGCCGGATACCAACGGCCTCAGGCCCAATAATTTGCGACGAGAAACCTTCTTGCAGCATAATCCAGCTCGCCCTGCATCTACTGCATGTCTGGTTATGCTAGGGGATAGCAAAGAACAGGAGACCTAAGCTTAGGGCGCCAGAAACAAACAGCCTAGAAGCCGGTCGGAGTCTGCATGAAGTGACCAAATCATTTCGTCTTTTGCTGGTAGAGCCAAGTTTTCTGCTACCCGAGGTCATGTATTGTCAGCTAGTGCTGGGGCGATGCAAGACTTGACCTTAAACCATCATCTCCGGAGCTGTTTTCCGTGCAGTAGCTGAGATTTGGGTTGTGGTTGGATATGCGACAAAACTTCACTTATGGATGCTATGAAATCATAGCAAAGGACGAACATTACTCTTGCATCTCGATGGCCCTTAACGAGTGTCTGAGGCCCATTTGCTGGCTTTCAATGGCCTCTGCAGGTGGGCATTTGACACACCCTTGGAGATGTCAACACCGATATCATGATGACACGAAGCCCTCCAGTGGAGGTTAATGATCCAGTATATGAATAGATGGATACCTCATCGTACTATGCTCCAGTTAGGAAACCAGTTCATGGACCGTGAAAACCAAGAGTTTGAGACGAAAATTGTCCCCTTTCTTCATCATCCTATCACATCCCAGCTGCATCTGCATCTGCATCTTGTCACCTTTGATGTCTTACTAACCCTTGCCTGCTCTTCAGTCCAAACGCACGGTAAAACCACAACTGAACGGGACGTGGAGAAAAGCAAAAACACATTGTAAGAGTCCCTATGTTAAGCTATGAATGTATGTATGGATGTACTGATGAAGTACAGTACGCGCTATATCCACTATTGTAGACGATCCAAAAGGCTGCCCACGTGCGACAACACAGATGAAAAGACCTGCCTTGACTTTGAACGGCAAAAGATAGACGTTCGCTTCAGCCAGGTTTCTGTTCTCCGCTCTTAGGAACCACTCAAAGGCACGAGACGAAGCTTAGTGAATGTCGATCACTTCTCGTCTCCCCCTCTCCAACGATCTTACGTGTGTCTCTACAAGTATCAGCGACTGCAAACCCAACCACCTTTGGCCTGTATCCGTCTCAAGAATCAAGTCCAGGTACAACATCGTAACGAGGACCCCAGAGGTCGGGCGGCACGGCCCCCTCCTCCTGCCTCTTCTTTCACCCATTATCCCCTGACTCGACACGAAAACAACAGGAAGATGGGGGGACCCCAATGCAGTGAAATCTGTATATGCCGGAGCCTGGCTCAAAAGTTCCTCGAAAGTGTGGATGAGCCGCGGGTCCGGGCGTTGACTACCGAGGAGGTAAAATGGTCCCATCCACGCCTGATGGCCTATCGATTCTGTGATGCATCCTCCTCTCGCTGCTCAATGGAAGCAATCACACGTGCGGTGAAGCTACGGAGCCGTTGATGTGCTAAAAACCATACAACCCACTTACCCAAGGCTTTGGGGATCATCCAGGGCCCAAGCGGCTGGCTGAGATTGTTGGCGACCTGAAAGGTAACATGCTCAATCTGCCCATGTTACCCTCGGTTGCTGAGTTATGGGGTTTTTGTTTGATGAGATTACAATTAATCAATCAATTGTCACAGAGCTAGCATCTATCTAGTTAAACTGCTGCCTTCGGATGATCGTCGCTTTGGCTAATGAAGTGAAACCACCAGCTCGGTTGAAGACCCCAATCCCTTCCTCCATCCCTGCAGTTGCAACGAACATGCGCAGTCGGCGACTCCGCCATGAGGTGAGTTGACATTCGAGATAAGTGCTACACCAATCTTGACAAATCACCCCGTCCATTGACCCAGCAAGTGGTCGACAGCAGCATGGCTGTTTGATAAAGGGGTTAGAAGACAAGTCAACATCATGCGTGCGATCATGAGATGGGAGATTACCACTCAATGTAACTAGATATTCAAAACATTGAAACCATTTTTTATCATCTATCAGAACGCCCTGACGCATGCAGTAATAACCCCCTTTCAACGTACAACATTCCTGATTACAAGCCTCCCCATATCCATAACATTAGAAAAGAAAACGTCCTTGGAATAAACCCTGCTATGACCACGTCCTGAAACCACTCTCTCTTCCCTTCATGTACGAAGTTTTACAACACAATTGCAAGCTCCGGTCGGTCCATCTTGTCCTCATCCAGATTGGGGTAGTATGGCACCATCGCGTCCGCCGCCTGAACATACGCGTCGTTGTACAGACGCCAGTATGGAGTTCTGACCTTTCGTGCCGGATGGAACAGACCTGCCCACACGTAGTTGAGCACTAGACCTGGTCCGACCGCCATTCGAATAGCCTCAATAGCCTCCACGATACGATCGATAACGTGCGGACTGGTCTCGAACAGGTTGGGGTAGAGGAGGTTGAGCAGATGCACCATAGCATCCTCACATCCCAGACCAACGACGCCAAGAGCAATGTGCTTCACGACGGAGGCTGCTGTTTGGCGATGGACTTGGTCACGGTCGATAAGAGCGTCTTCCAATAGGGGGGTCACTGCATAAACGTAGTCCTTTGCCATCTCACCAATGTACTCGAAAAGGAATGAGAGTGACTTGAGCACACCGTTTTGCACGTTGAGCTCAGGGACTCGGTACTCGTTCATCAGAGCAGGCAAGACAGTAAAAGGAGCACAAGTCTCGGCGACGATACCAATGGCAACAGCAGTGTTGACACGGGACTGACGCTCCTGCACTCGAAGGTTGTTCAACAAGGTTGCCAACACATCCTGAGGACCAATGGCCTTAGCGATGAAACCGAATGTGTTGTTGGCAGCTCGTCGAATACCCTTCTTGTGAGCCTTAAGCATGTCAAGCAGCTCGAAACAAATTCGCATCCATTCTCGGGCATTGACACTCTCAGGTCCGCGATCTGCAATACGGCCGACCAGGTCAATAGTATTCTCCTGGACCTTTTCGTGACGGTTTCGCAAGATAGGGGTGAGTCGCGGAAGAAGCTCCTTGATGGGCGGCTGCATCTGCGCAATACCAACGACAGTAACGATGGATCGTAGAGCACCCAAGATAGATCCGAGAACCTCGGGGTACTCCTCACCAAGATACTCGTAGAGCACGACACCCAGCTTTCCCATGAGGGCATCCTCACCACATTGCTTCATGACCATTGCAATTCGAGAGATAAGGTCCGCTGCCTGCTGTCGAACTGTAGCTGACTTGTTGTTGAGTCGCCAGAGAATGGTACTGACGATTTGGGGGATGTAGGGCTTGCAGCGAGTTCCCAGTGCGTTGACGACAGAGCCAAACCCGTTCAGCATGATAATATCCTCGACGCTCTGCTCCTGGAACGCATGGAGGATACCGTCAACGAGTCGTTCTTCCAAACGCTCGCCGATATCAGCCGCGCCCAGGCTAGCAACAATCTTCTCGACCGTCTCGACGGTCATCTTGCGGTACGCCTCACTCTCGTCCTTGAGATTGTTGACGATTCTGTCCACGATCTCACTAACTCCGACCTTTTGACCAATGTCGACTGTCGTCTCAACCACTTGTCGATAGTTGCGCTTGTCCAATGCCATTCTACGTACCCAAAAGCTCTTGAAGAATTCGTCCAGTACGTGTTCCTTGAGATATCCAGCAGTCACACCATCCGTACCAGCGCACTGAGATACCACTTTGAGAACAACCTTCTTCATTTCCTCATCGGGTGAAGAGAATTCACGAAGAAGAATCTCCATAATCTGGCTGGTATAGTAATTGGCATATTCTTCGTCCATCAGAGGAATGATATATCCAACAGCCTTGAGGAAACCCGCGAGACCCTTGCCTCGTTGCTTGCGAGCACCAGTCCAGAGGGGGTTCAGGATATCGTCGAAACTCTCGATACCATAGGGGTTAGAGGCTTCGGCTAGGGCAGCAATGGCCAAACTGGTAACTGTTCTGACTTTTGTCTGTTCGTCGTTGAGGTTAGGTCCGATACAATCGACAAGACCCTTGAGGTGAGGCAGTACAGCACATCCCATTAGAATAGGAATTTGTTGGACAATCTTGACGCCTGTGTGACGAGCTTGCCATGACTTTTTGCTTCGGCAGACAGCTCTAAGGAAAGGCAACAAAGCAGGAATACCCAAGGCAGATGCGACGACAGCGAAGGCTCGTGCTGTTGTGTTTCGGACATACTCGTCGACGTGATCGATGTCAGGTCGCATAGTGCTGATCATTGTAGCAAGACCAGCAGCCTTGCTCAGGTTTGAGATAATCTCACGACCCTCCACTCTCGCGTAATAGTCTTGATCGATAAGCAGCGGCTCGATGACAACCAAGATCTTGTGCACATATGGGCGCACGAGGTCGTCAAGTTTGTACAGGATACGGTCAATGACCTTGACGAGCAAATGGCGCTCTTGGTCCTCCAGTGTCTTCTCCATGAGTAGGGGCAGGATCTGGTCGAAAAGAGGACCGGCTCCAAATTGTCTAGCGTTGTCGGTAATTTGTCGAAGGGCAGTCTTCCTCATGGGGGGAGTGCCATTCTTGATCTTCAAGAGGAGTCTCATGATCTTCCTCTCCTTGAGCTCCTCGACGGTCAGAGCATTCTCGTCAGAACCGTCAGTGAGTTTTCCGAAGTAGGCCATATCCTCAGCCTTGAAAAACTGCAAGTCTCCAACTCCAGGGATTTCAGCAGGCATTGGCTTTCCAGAGAGGCGCACCTGCTCGGGATCTTGCATCATGAAGCCTGTTTGGGGAGCGGGGGTGGCCATAAGCTTGTGTGCGGGAGCCCGGACTGGCTCGTATCCAGGAGGAGGATCAAGAATCTTGTAACCCTCATTCTCGCCAGGCAGGAGAAGGTCGAGTTCTTCGTCGCTGAGAGGCATGTTTCGGCCAGAGATATCGGTACCAAAGGTTGTCGGAATAGTAGGAGCAGACGACGGATGCACAGGAGTAGCCAGGCCTGCGTTACCCATGGGTGTCGCAGAAGGAGCCTGGTCCCATCGTGAGCGTTTCTTTGTACCTTCAGCGCCTGGGGCAGAGAGGGCGGGTGCTTGGTCCCATCGCGAACGCTTGGGCTTGGTCGCATCAGCTGCCTCAGCCTTGTCATCTTCAGCGGGTGTTGATGAGACGTCCCATCTCTTCTTTCGCTTTCGAGTAGTGGCACCCTCTGTAGATTCAACTTCGGTGTTATCTTTGTCCCCATCGATGAGCATAGGCTTGGCGTCGCCATCGTCCTCGGTTTTACCCTCCTGTTTCGCTTTGATGGCTTGCAGCACGCGCTGCTCCTCCCTTTCAAGTTCGCGGGCTTCCATAATCTCGCGATAACTGGTGCCGTTCTCAGAAGCACCAGCCTGGCGGTTCTCAGCGAATGGGTCGGCGCGCGTGGGAGTAAGGGCGCGGTTGAAGCGGCGCTTCTGGTAATCTGTCTCGCGATCGACGATTCGGCCACTCTTCTCTCCCTTTCCAGCAAGGATATCATCTTCTTCAACACCACTTCCTCGTGCAAATTCATCGATCATTTCTCGCGACGCCGTATACTGGCCGGTCAACCGTCGCGTATTGTCGCCATCGCCCATCTCGTCGTCATCTTCGCCCATCATCGGCAGAGACGTGTTATATCCGGCAAACTTATTAGGTCCATCATTATCGTATAGAGAACTGTCAGCGCTGTCGGTCAGCTTCTGCTTCGTATCGTCGGCTCGCTGGTTGGCGACATCAAAGGTTCGCGAACCCTTGTTGGCCGCGGCAGCAGCATTTCGCTCCTGCTGGAGCTTCTTGATGGTCTCGAAATCCGCGTCAGACATTTTGATTTATGGCATTCGCAGCTTCATCCCGGTTCGAGAGGACAAGGGGCGCTCGGAGCGTTATCGTTGCGCATGGAGAGTTGGATGGTTGATGAGTAGTCGCAAAATTAGTACGCCCTCCTTGACGAAGCTTTGCTTCGCTGGAGGCGATCTTCTCCACCCGAACTTTAGCCGCTTGCTTTCGAGCAATGCATGCCCGCTTACCAAAAAGGGAAATTTGTCAACAATGCTCTGTCATGGTGATTTTTCAATGGGCTTCTTCTTGACTGTTGTGGCAATTTCTAGTATATGTTCATTTATTTCCATTGCCATCAATTGGCCAATGTTCTACCAGGCAAAGCTGTCGGGCCTTCAGTGTTTCCCGATGTATAAGTAAAATGACGCTAATACCTGTCGGATGAGATTGATAGTGTATATCCCAGAGAGCAGAGTCGTTGCTTGAGCGCTTCTCTCTGCCATAGTAGCAGTTCTGTATCTTGAGACCTGGCGAATGCCACCGAGGCCCCTGTACTACTGTGTTTCTTTACGAAGTACGCAGCCTCTTTGATCTTCTCGTTTGCTTAACTTCCTCAGCTCCTTGTTCGTCTTTGGAGATGGCAATCGAGCTTTCTTCCTTGACCTCAGTGTTGCTGTCGGTTATAGTAATCGCCTTCTTCGTCCTCTTGAGAGTGTGTTCTTGGGAGGATCCCACCTCTATTTTGATCACGGTGGGCTCGAGTTCTTCCTTCGCAGCCTGAGCCGCAAACTCTTTCAAATCGGCAGTAAAGAGAACTGAATGAGCCCAACCGGCATATGGTCCCCACAGATCTCGGAAGTGGTCTCCAACAGCATCGTACGTAGCCTTGTTAAGTGTCTTGACTTTTGACTTGCCGAACTTGTAGTCTCTTTGAGCGATTTGCCAAACGTGGGTATCAACCGGGACTGCCTCTCCCCATCCAAGACCCATCAGACATACACAGTCGGCAACCTTAGGGCCAACCCCTTTCAGTGATAAGAGTTGCTCGTGTGCTTCTTTGTAAGTTGCATGTTGCTCTCTGGGTACCGGTGTTGTATTGAAGCCTGGGTTTTCAGGATTTCGAAGGCTTTCCAACCAGCTCTCGGGCTTCTCCTTGGCAACGATCCTTGCTGTTTCGGCGATATACTTGGCCCGGTAGCCAAATCCTAAAGCTCTCAGGTGGGCTTCCACACCATCACCAGTTAAGGCTTGAGGGCTCGGAAAGTCATGAAAGGCTTCGTCCCCAATCCAGGCAATGAAGGGGCCGTAATGCAGGCACAGCTTATGCACCTGATATGGTGTCAGCTTCTAGACGTGCATACCTATGTTGATAACTCACCATTTGCGATATACGTGTAATGTTGTTGTTGCTGCTACATATGAAACCTATCAAAGTCTCCCAAGCATCTTGGTTGAGGATGCGAACACCTTGGAACTGCGGTGCTCTTTTTCGAAAGTTAGAATCGGCATCTGACCATTGCTTATATAGAGCTTCAAGGCCCGTCTCTAGATTGAAGTAATGGCGTAGAAGGGACTCTGTATCTTTTGGTTCTGGCGTCTTGGTGGGCTTAGGGGCTGGGTAGGTGATTCTGTAGTGCAGATGAGTTGAATCCTGTTTCAAATGGAGCAGTCTTCCGTGTAAAGTGCAGGTCCTAGAAGAGTTAGCATGTTGACTGGTACGCCATCTCGAAATTTGGGTTATCAGCTCACCACTCATGATTGATCTTTTGCCATCTAAAGGACTGTCCACATCGCAATGTGGTGTTGATACAAAGCTCTCCTAGAGTAACGGGCAGCTTTTGCCATTCTGTCTTCCCTACAATGGACATTGAGGACAATACAAGTAATTCAAGCTCAGCTTTACGAGTTGAAATAAAAGCAAGATCAATTTGAAGAACAATTTGGAGAAAGTTGAAACGATAGAAGCAATTCTTTGCCTTTATGATGTAATTGGTTCTTGGGAAGTTCAGTGGCGCCTTCCATGAGCTTATTGCCCCTGGAATAACCTAGCAGCAGAAGGATCATCCTCGCTTTTTATATAGCAAGTTGCGACGCCTGGCAGGGCTTATGCCGGGTTAAAACACCTAGAAACGTTGTACAAGGTTTAAGGAATATACTGCTTTTTGATTCTTTCACTTTTTAACTGCTCATATATATCTAAGGTCTAAATTTGCCTGATAATTAGAATCTCCAAATTCGCAACCCTGTAGTTCTGAGTTTTCGCAAAGTCGGGCCCAGTCGGATTTCGCACTAAGCCAAAGACTTACTAACGCTAGCGCCTCCTGGCAAAAAAAGCTCCAGCCTCGCGCGACGTCTACCAGCTCTTTGAAATTGGAACCTCGTTGCAGCTTGAATCAACGACTTCGCCTGTCAACCATTCACACTTAACAATTTCAGAGAACCTATATCATCTCTGAAGTCGCTTATCAGTACTGCCAGTATGAACGGTGATAGTTACTCTTCCCGGGGTAAGTTTATTGAGAACTAGGTGCTTCATCGCGTCGCGTCGCTAACCCTTTCATCGCAGACGGGCGTCGGGGAGGACGAGATTATCCTGTAAGTATACAATCTGCCCTTGGAAGCATGACTGAATCTAACGTCACCTAGCCTAGAGGTGATAGAGATGATCGTCGAGACCGACACCGGGACCGGGACCGCAGACGTTCTCGCTCGCCAGACCACCGAAGCCATCGACGAGGTGAGGGCGATGTCGATGCCTACTCTTCCAGCCGAAACCACCGTGACCGCGAGCGCGAGGATAGATACTCGGGCCGCGAGAGACGAGGTGGCGATCGTGAATGGGACCGCGACCGAGGATCTTCCCGTCGAGATGCCAGGCGCGATGACGACGAACGACCGAGCAGGCGAGAGCGAGACCCGTACGATGATCGCCGTCGCGGAGGAGGCAGGGAACGACGTGAAGACAGATTCCCCGCGCAGCAGGAACGCCGAAGCGCAAGCCCACCTCCAAAGAAGCGAGAGCCGACTCCCGATTTGACGAATATCGTGTCCGTCCTCGAGCGCAAGCGTCGCCTGACACAGTGGGATATTAAGCCTCCAGGCTATGATAATGTTACGGCCGAACAGGCTAAGCTCTCGGGCATGTTTCCCCTTCCAGGCGCTCCTCGACAGCAGCCTATGGACCCTAGCAAGCTCCAGGCTTTTATGAACCAGCCTGGAGGACAGGTCACAAGTGCTGGTCTGAAGGCGAGCAACTCTCGCCAGTCGAAGCGACTTTTGGTTTCCAAGATCCCCCCAGGCACAAGCGAGGACGCGCTCATCTCATTCTTCAACCTGCAACTTAACGGACTGAACGTCATCAACACCACCGATCCCTGCGTCTTGTGTCAATTCTCCAATGACCGGTCATTTGCCGTTATCGAGTTCAAGGACGCCCCAGAAACCACCGTTGCCCTAGCGCTGGACGGTATTTCTATGGAGGCCAGCGATGCTTCAAACGGCGCGGATGGAGGACACCGTGGTCTTGAGATCCGCCGACCTCGTGACTACGTGGTGCCCGCAGTGACCGAAGAAGTTTCCTATGACCCCGAGGTCGTCTCTAACGTCGTTCCGGATACTGTCAACAAGCTCAGCATTACCAACATCCCAACTTTCTTGACAGAGGAGCAGATCATCGAACTGCTTGCAAGCTTCGGCAAGCCTAAGGCCTTTGTCCTGGTCAAGGATAGAGGAACTGAAGAATCCAGAGTAAGTACATTGGGCTTTCAAATAAGAATCTTCTAACGATTGCAGGGTATTGCTTTCGCCGAGTACCAAGATCCTGCTGCTTCCAACCCCACTGCTCTTGACACCCTCAACGGTATGGATATTGGAGGTAAGCAGATCAAGGTCAGCAAAGCCAGCATCGGTCCTACGCAAGTTGCCAACTTCGACGTCGGCATTACTGCTATCAGCGGCCTCGCTTCTCAGACTGCCAATGAGGTTGAAAGCAGCCGTGTGCTTCAGCTTCTCAACATGGTCACTGCTGAGGAGCTTCTGGACAATGACGATTACGAAGGTACGTAATCTCTTCTAGTCATGTGAGTATATGCTAATCTTGCGTTCAGAAATCTGCGAGGATGTTCGGGAAGAATGCTCCAAGTATGGCAAGATCCTCGACGTCAAGGTTCCCAGACCTACAGGTGGCAGCAGACAATCTGCCGGTGTGGGTAAGATCTTCGTTAAGTACGAAAATGCCGATGATACGACAAAGGCTCTGCAGGCTCTTGCAGGACGCAAGTTTGCCGACAGAACTGTTGTGACAACATATTTCCCAGAGGTACGTGGATGGTCTTGAAATTTTGTTCTGCAGTGGCTAACGAGGTGCACAGGAGAATTTCGATGTTGGCGCGTGGTAAGATCATACTTAATATCGTTCCATTGAGATCAGACCCAGAAAGTAATACACTGGTAATCTTGGCTATATGGATTGAAGGGGCGGGAGTCTTCCATCGGTGTACGGATATCGTTTCAATTGAAAATGTAAAACAAAGGACATGACAAGCATTAGGCTCATTAAATTTATTACGTCGAGAGATGAAGGGCTGGGCTTTCTTATTTCGCCGTTGAACAGAACTACGCCTATGGCTTACAATACTTCTGCAACGTCGCTCTCTGCGGGCTTGTTACTACTACTAGTATACAGGTATATGTCACATATAATCAAGCTCTTTTGGGGGCGCAGTAGTGGATTGGTGAACAGATATTATGTATTTAGATCATTTATTTATTCTTAATATTATGCGTAGTGCTCAAGAGATCTGTATTCTGTTAGTGCCAATACGTAACAGACGAGGCAAGTAAAAATTGCAGAAATGACCAGAGATCAGAAGTCCTGTTCATTCATTGAGCCCGAAGACTCTAACATAAGAGGTACCAGAAATAAAGTAAAAAGTGATTTATCATCATGTCGAGGTCGACAGAGGTAGCGGAGAATGCAGAGAAGTTGACTTACCATATGATTAGTAGATATTGCGCAAAGCCCATAGAAGCTTTGGGTTGATATCAAAGAAGAAAAACTTGAACCGCGACAACAATAAAATATGAGAAACGCGACATTGGCGCCGAGCTTGGACCACCCACGTGACTCCAAAAACCACGTTTGCCCTCCAGCAAGTGGAGCGAAACAGAGCCAATCAAAATTCACCACTCTGCCCTAACTTAAGCGGCATCAATTTTCTACCCACACGAAAGGCATTCAATTTCTTGGAAAGTTTCGCTCGCAACTCCGTAACCGATCCTTATCCAGCATCACCACGCCAAACCGACAAGATGGGCCGTCTTCACAGCAAGGGAAAGGGCATTTCTGCCTCCGCTCTCCCCTACTCTCGATCCCCCCCTGCGTGGTTGAAGACCACCCCCGAGCAGGTCGTCGAGCAGATCGCCAAGCTCGCCCGTAAGGGTGCCACTCCTTCTCAGATCGGTGTCATTCTCCGTGACTCCCACGGTATTGCCCAGGTCAAGCACGTCACTGGTAAGAATTGCGCGAACCGGCAAGATGGAAGATTGGAAGATGCTAACACAGAAGTCAGGTAACCGAATTCTCCGAATTCTCAAGTCCAGCGGTACGATCCCCTAAACGAAAAATGGATGTGGCGGTGGAACGAATACATCTATAATGGAGAAACACCATCTCTTTAATGCCTCTGTGCGGTTGAGACTGACAGAGTGATTTACAGGCCTCGCCCCCGAGCTCCCCGAGGATCTGTACATGCTTATCAAGAAGGTGCGCAAGTCATGGTGAATTTTTTATCTCGCAATAATCCGCTAACCGATATACTAGGCTGTTGCCGTCCGAAAGCACCTTGAGCGCAACCGCAAGGACAAGGACTCCAAGTTCCGTCTCATTCTCATTGAGTCCCGAATTCACAGGTAGGCTTGAGGTCATTCTTCCTGGGTTGTGTACCAAATTAACCTTTCAATAGACTGGCCCGTTACTACAAGACCGTCGGTGTCCTCCCCCCCACCTGGAAGTACGAGTCCGCTACTGCCAGCACCATCGTCGCTTAAGCGGACCTAAGACGACGGCTGGCCAAGTTCGGATGGAAGTGATGGTTTCCCGGGTCACGGAGTTAGGGACAAATTATGGAAAAAGCTTGCATTTAGAGCCATGATGCTTATGCGCCCTGTCTGGGAGGACCGACAGCGGAGTCGACGGCTCAAATAGAAAGCTCTTCGACCGCTGAAAATGCGTGTACGCAATGGGGTATACTAAACCCAGTGACGATAAAATTCTTGAACCTGAACGCCATCTATGCCTGTCGCTACCAATTGCTTTGCTTCATACAATATGCCATGTGATGTTTCGCCATCTAACCAGTTCCTTCCAACTCCTTAGATTTTTGAATAAGATATTCTCCCAGTACTCGAAGAGGATCATTTGGTCTGTGACATTGTTAATTCACGTTGCCAAGGCACAAGTGTAGTTGAGACTTACTGATCTTTTGCCAGCTGCTTCATACCCTCCAGCAGCACCCCAGTGACCTTTGTGTTGAGATATCGTCGTGTCGAATCGCCATGTGGGGGAGCTTCGGCAGGTATGTTGAGGCCAGCATCCGGATGGGCAGAAGCAGCTCTAGATCCTTGCGCTGGAGTTCCAGTTCGTGCGGGTGCCGGGCTCGGCGCATAAGCGACTGGAGCGGGAGATGACTATGTAATATCAGCGAGGTTGTTGTTTAAAGATGGGATACGAAGGACTGCGCTTGTGATAGTGAGGGTATATCCTTTGACCGGCCCAGGGAGTTCTTAGGAATGTCGTGAAAGGGATGTCCTTTGAGGGAACATCAAGGGAGGGCAAAGACATACTGCAGGCTGATCAACAGGCGCATCAGACATCACAACATCTTTTTGTAGAGCTTCTGCTTGCGCCGGGAGTCCGTTGGTGGAAGGGTCAGCCGAAGCTGTGATTTGCCGTGTCTCTGTGATTGAGTCATTCTTGGGGGTTTCGTCCGCCATTTTCAACAGTAACGATATGTGCTAATTATCGTAATTGAGTCGATTGAAGGGTATAGCTGGGTGGAAAGAAAGCGGGATGGTATTCGTTGAGTCGCGCCGGTTGATTATCGGGCAATGGAGCATGAGCAAAGCAAAGAGGTATGCACGTGGTCATGTGCTTTCGTGTTGCCTGACTAAGTACCTGCCTTGTCTATCGCGTCTCCGTCTTGAGTACCTATCCATGCCTCGATGACCCTTTCCATAGCCTGGCAATATCTTCTTATTTGTTCTGATATGTCTCAAGTCAAAATATGGACGCATTTGTGACAAGGCTTCCTAAGCCGCAGAGTCAGCTTCGTGGTCAAATTCGACCTGACTCTTTAGATTTACCAAACCAGGAGAGACCCTCCAAGCGAGCCAAACGACAGGGATCATCGGAATCTGATAGCGATCAGTCTGCTCGTGATTCTCATAACGAGACGTCTCCAAGGAAAAAGTTTGTCGGTAAGAAATCGCCCGACGACGACGACCTACATGATGGAAATCCTCGGCCTACAGATATAGAAAGTGCATTACCTCCTGCTGCTGATGGCGAGGAGGCGATTGAAGAGTATGAGGCGATGAAGTCATCGCAAGCGACGGCTGAAGATGATGATGATGATGGCGCAACAGGAAAGCCGAAGTCTCTTTGGGTCAAAGGCCGGAGCTCTATCTATGTCGACGCTTTCAATCTCGCTCTTGATACCGTTTTGGATGAAGAATCTCACCTGTTTGATGAGAAAGAAAATGACGTCTTCAAACAATGGAGAGATATAGGGTACGAGGCTCAATATCTGTATGTCCTCCTCTTACCCGTGTCACAACCCACCTACTCATCTTGAACCAGCTATGTTCGACTGTTTCTCAGGAAAACTGCCTGGTGGCATCGCCACAACCGTCTTGATTACCATAGCGACATTTCAAATCTCGAGGCAGCCATTGCTACACTGCAATCATCCCGTGCGTTACCACAAGATACCACACCTCCGACACAGAGCCCTGTGCATGGCATTGACCTCGAAGAGTCCAAACTTGGTGGGACATTTACGTTTGCAGAAGCATCGGATGAACACATTAATTCAGTCGAAGAGGCTGCACCACTGCTCAGTCTGGACGAGCTGAAAGATCTGGCAAAGGAAGCCAAAATCCAAGGACGCAATAAATCAGAACTCATCCGTTCCCTTGTGCGAATGAGTAAGAACCAGGCTTGTCTAATGTCTGTCGGTCTCAGCAGACACAACAGCCGTGATTCGCCTTCTGAGGACCAGGAAAACAAAGATGTGAAAGCAATAGTCAAGGCAAAACTTCGACGAGAAGATTCGAACAGGGAGCAGCACTTTTTAACCAAAATACTTGCTATTCTCGGCCCTTGCATTCGATTGTCGCCATCGATTTTTAAACTCTTTGAGCGCGTACATCTGGTGTTCTACAGATCGACCGAGTGGACAGAGAAGTCTCTCACAACGATTATTCTCGCCAAAATTGCGCGGCGCCATTTTCCCGAATATATTGTTTGTCGAACCTCAACGATATTTGCATCGCGCTTGCACCTGCTGGAATATGAAACCGCTATCCGCATGGAAACAGAAGTCGACAACTTGGAGTTGAACAGTCCACCTGGACAGGAAGGTCTGAGAATGATGATTGACATATTTGACAGAGTTTATCCCCGGTGGAAAACATTAGTCAAGGAAGAGCAGCAAAAGGAACAGACGGTGTATGAGATGGGCGAAGGCACGTACCTGAGACGATTCACACCCGGCCATTCTTATACAAGAATTGTTCACAAAGCAGCCCCAATATTCGGAAAGCTCAAGGAGCACTTCAAAGAACATGAACTGCTTACTGAGCTTCTCGATCAACGATTATTCCACCCCGCTAGGCGAGGTGGCTGGTATCAGCGAAAAGCTCTCCTGGAAGAGCATTATATGCCCACTTTGGACCCGGATCCTAAATTTACAGACCCCGAACAACAGAAAAAGCACTGGAAAAAGATAGCAGTCGCCACTTGTGAGGCTGGCCTACAAGATCCAGACTGCCACCTCATCTTCCATTACGACCTGCAGAAACGCTTGGTCAAGCTTGAAAAGAAACTGCGCATTCCGCGTCGCTTGCAGCACGACTTTGGTCATGTGAACTTAGAAAAGCCTACTGAGCACACGATCGAAGGAATCCAGATCAAAAAAGATATTGTCTCCAAGCCCGGTCGTCAAGCGTCAACGAAGACAATTTGGTTTGATGAGCTCGACTCAAAAGAAGAGTGTAGTGTCGAAGAAATGTGTCTCAGCCAGTACCGGTCAGAAGGATGGAAGGGATATCACGCGGAGGGTGGAATTATCCGCACTCTCTTTGCATATCTCTTCTACGATATCCTGTTCATCTATATCCCAAATGTCTTCCAGACTGCCTATCAAACATGCCCACTAGATCTACACACTGATGCTTTTTACCCGTCAAGAGCGTCGGAAATTAACCACAGACTTGTCGAAATTGCCAATGGGGAAGCGGCAAGGTTATTGCGTGAGGTCTGGGATAAAGAACACGAGAAGAGGACCAGTGTGGTAGGCTTGAACTGGGATTTTGAGATTGATGACCTCGTGGAGCTCGTTGGATGCTTCGAGGGCAGTGCTCTTGCGGCAGTATGCAAGGTGATGGCTCAAGAGTACAGACAGCGGGGTGGAGGTATCCCGGATCTCATCTTGTGGCGTACTACCGATACACCAGAAGAACAGACCAAGGAACCTGGAAAGGCAAAGGGAGAGGTTATGTTCTCTGAAGTCAAGAGTGCAAATGATCGGCTCAGTGATACTCAACGGCTCTGGATCCATGTTCTTACAGGAGCAGGGGTCAAGGTTGCACTTTGCAACGCTGTAGCAAAGGAAGTGAGGGAGGATTAGTTCCGTGATCAGGATGATTGCGCACCGGCTCAATTCCTCAAAGGATCTTTGGTGGTATTGAATCACATACAGCGTGAACAGGGCACCAAGGTTTTCAATAAACCGATATATGCATCTCGAACCTCCCGCTGCCCTGTAATTTCACAATGCACTTCTAGCACAGTCAAGCCACGGCAATTCGCTAGTTCTGGAAATACTATATATGGGCATGAGCAAGGAAGAGTGACGAACTGCGTTGTTATTGGATGCCTTTTGGTGTTCGAGCCAAAATTAGCAATCGCCAAAGCAGCTTGGAAACAAGATCAGGGGGCCTTGTTCCACCCAGCAGCCTGGTCACAACGGTCTCAAACTCGTTTCTAATCTCAGACTCAGGGCTGAGGATCCCCTTCTAGTTTCAGATAGGCGGGAGGCGTCGACTGGGTGTCTCGCCGGCATGGTAGCCAATGGAAAGGCGGCAACGGAGACGGTGTGATGCGCAGGGTTGTCACATCACCACATGCGCATCTCGTCACTGGCGCTCTCAGCGGGTTGGACAGGTTGCTGACGATGTGGGCTACTGTTCTAGGGCCTGTAATCTCTACTCCGCTGGTTGCTGGACACGATGCCACGAGGAAACAGGCTTGGAAAGAACGGAAGAGTACGCGGGGTAGCTCGGACGCTTTTCACCAGTCGGACTTGTGCCATGGGTAAATGATGATAGCGTTCCAAAGCCTTGGTCACCTGGATGACGAAAGGTGATGGGAATGTTAGGCGCGAAGAACACAAGCTTATGTTCTCGGGCATGAAATCTTCACACGTCTGATCACAAGTGGATTTTAAAGCACAGGTTGGAGTCTCTTGGTGATAAGACAGAAATTCTCAGTGGACAAGACATCCAGAAACATTTAGAAACACGACTAATATGTACAGCTAGCGCGCTGTATCCCTCGCAGTAGCTGGGTAGCATGCGCCAAACGCATCGACAAGAGTAGAAACGAGAGCGAGAGGGGAGACAGACGCAGACGCAGATACAGACGGGAGATGGAGACGCACCTGAAGGCCAGACGACACGACACGACACGACATATAGTGCAGGCATTAACATTACAACAAGCGAAGAAAGGACGCTTCTGCATGCTGGCATGCTCGCAGTTCCCTTCAACTCAAAGAATAGCCCAAGTCCTCGCCAACACAAATCGCAATCGTCGGCCCACAGTCCTGGGCGCTTAGCATAACTCCAATCATATCAACCAACGCTTGATGGTGGGTGATGGGCTCGCCCGCCCTGGCCAATAGCACACTTGATTCCCATGGCCCGGCGCTTACAATCCCAGCTTACGGGGCTCCCAGGTTCCGCTTGGACCAGGGTGCTGGGTCGCCCGAGGATTGAGGCATCCACGCCGCTTTTAATTAAGTCTAAGTATCTTTAGTAGTTCCAGGGGTGATGAGATATTGGGCCCCGGACTCAGCAGGGGGTGTGCCGGCATCCATTCTTCGAGTTCAGAGTCCTGTTTCTCTGCAATTACAGGACAATACCGAGACCGTGATGGGATACAAGACTACGAAGGCTGAAGACGCACAACAGTGGGGAGAACTACACCATGTCACGAGCAATTGTATGCCTTTTTCTGCCTTGTCTCTATTTGTGCTGGACTGCATACGTCCCGCGCCTGCGACCCCAAAGTCGGCCGAGTGGAGTACTCGATTCACGTCTTTGCAGCCCATCACAACAAAGACCGCGAACACGAAAACAAAAACAAAAAAAAAAAAAAAAGCTGTTCTCCCTCGCGTCTCTCCTAATTTATTGCTCGTTTTCATGAACCTGGGCAAAGCAAATCTCCTCAACAGGGCTTATCGAGATGATCTCTTATTAGCCATGGTTGGCGCCTACTCATTCCCCCATGTAAACCACTTTACCAGGAACAAGGGTCTATACTTATGACCAGAATAAGGGCGACAATAAGGCAGACAAGTGTGGGGCAGGGTTCTACGAGAGAAGCTTCGAGTTGGCGGCCTGCGAAACGGCCATCTATGCGGCCCAGATAGACATCGAGGGTATACCCGTCATGCGGCCTGTTCGGCCTTGACAGATCCATATAAACAAAAACAACTTTGAAACCAGAAACAAACAAAACAATGCTTTCGAGATTGTGAATTTTGTGACTAAGCCGCTCTGAATCTGAGTCGGTAGCTTGGCTCATATGATCATGTACGTACCAGTCAGTCGGTTTCTGTCACCAACACAGCACAAATCAGAGCACGCGACAAAATTGATGTTAAACAGCCCATGGCTTTGTGATTTCTTGACTAAAAGCGCTACCACGAGCTGATCCTGTGCCCGGTACACGGGTCCACAACGCTTGAAGCGTTCCCTTATTCTCCTTCCCTTTCACATAGCCCCTGCTGGGGGTTCTACATTGTTGAGTAGCTCTGACTGTCGACTACTTCCTAGTCGCTGATCTTCATCCCCCTCCTTCCGCCCCCAGCCCCTTCCGCATTTGTTGGTATAGTGCTTCTTGGTCGATGCTAAACCCCCAGAGAATAGCAACTCCAAGCTGATAATGAAACTGTTAAAACGCCATCAAACTCCTCCAGTTGTACCACCCAAGTAGCTCCAATAGTGTCCTTTCGTTTCCAGTTCAACTCCTTTCAAGGCGTATCAAATAAGTGTCAACAAGAGAATGATTGAATGATAAGGGCGACAGTTCTCGCCGCCAAGTGTCGAAGGCCTGCTCCAAGATTTGCCTTGTGTGTTCCGCTTCCTCGTCGTTTTTCGGTATATTCTTGATTGCAATGCATGTCTAAACAAAAGAAAAAGTCGTTATGTATTCGAAGGATCGTTAATAGTTGTAGGTCGGTTGAATAGATGATTGTTGTGAGTGTTCAGATGATGAGTAGAGGTAAAATGATTGTTGGCTCAGAAGGTCTATTCAACCTTGCGTCTCTTGCCCTTTGGTGCAGGTGCCATTCTAGGAGTGTATGTGACTGTTCTCGTCACCACCTCTCGGATGTGTCGTACGCTGGTCCTTGAAGACTTCTGCTTCTTCTCTAGTAGACGGGCCTTGAGAGCCGCATCCCAGTCAAACACTGATGAGTGGACTGGCCTGGCGCTAAACGGTGATCGAACAGTGCTTGCACTCATTGGCGAGTCAATGTTCGACACACTAGGACTTGGGGGTACCTTGAGGCTGGGGAAGCATGCAGGGCCGGTGGGAGGTGCAGACATAGGCGTAGCGCAGGTGAAGGGACTGGGAGGTACCATGGGGGCCGTTGCTGGAGGTGTTGGACGACCTGATGCTTTTGAAGTGATGCTTGAAGCTGATGATGATGGGGGAGTGGCTTCACGCTTGCATGAGGTGTCGGTTTCCTCGCTGGTTGCCGTGTCCGGGAGAGAATCTGGAGTTGTTAAACCAGAGCTCGTAGCAGGAGAGTTGAGAGCCATGGCTTTGGTGAGGAAATCGGTATAGGCCATAGGTGGGCTGATGGGGGTCTTGAGAAAATCCGGATCAGGTTTGAAGTTGAACGAAACAGCTGAGATAGGAGTTGCCGAAGTGATCTCAGAGGGGAAGGTAGCGGTGACGGGAGTAGTAAGCTTCCCCAGCTTTGGCTTGGTGTGAGGCATGGTGGTGGTTTGAGTTGACAGTAGATATCGAGATTTAGGCTTATTGTGGGCGAGTTGAGCAAGTGTGAGCTTGGTTGAATATGTAGATATGAACCAGCAGCCAATCCCAAGCACTGGGAATTAAGAGTACAGGCAGATGGAAGCAGCGAGCGAACAGACTAACTGACTGACTGGAGAAAAGCGAAGGTAAGAGAGTTGGAGAGGGCAGCACCAGATGATTATAAGGAAAGGACTGCGTCAAGTGTTTGGCGCCGAAGGATGAAATTGGAAGAGGTGGGCGCTTGAAGAAAGGAAGGGGTGTGAAGCAGTTGGAACAATGTGGAGCTATGACGGATTGCAAGGGTGAAGGGGTAGAGTTGGGAGGTGTGTGTTGAAGGAAACGACCCTAGCTGGATGTGTGGATATACGGGAAACGACCAGACGGGGCCGGGCGGAACAATCACCAAAGCAGCAGCAACATGAGGAGAGCAGCACACGACAAACAATAAGAGCAGCGACCGTGACAGTGCAACACAGCAGCAACAGGCGCGTACGTAGGTGCAGAACAGGTTGAGAAAGGGCGGCAACTGCACGAGAAGCGACGCGAATAAGCCGGGGAGGGGTGTAGAGTTGTTACTGTGCTTTGCTCTGCTCTGCTTTGCTCTCCTCGATTTAATGTATCCTTGGCCTGTCTCGTCGCCTGTATTGTGTTGTGTGGTCTGCAAGAGTGCTATGCGAGGATGTGACTGTGTGGTCGTCTTAGTGGGCAACGGCGGTTGATGCAGTATGCTTGATAATGTCACTCTATCTCTACCGGTCCCTTTCCTGCCTGGGAGCTACCAATCGGCGGATGGATGGCGCGCTTTGCTGGTGACAGCGACAAGTCAGGTTGGCTGGTGTCAGGCTCTAGGAACTGACTGTACAACGGTTACGACCAACTGGTGGTGTCCTGACAGGATGGCTGCGAGCCAACGGCTAGCTGTAATTTGTGATAGAGATCTTGTGAACTCGCATCTCTTGGGGACTCAATAACACGGGTATCGAAGCGTTGGCAACGGACTCGTTGGTCGGCGGCTCAACAACTGGGATTCCATAGATGGTGTTTAGGAGGGAGGCGCTGTAATGGTTGTACTGTAAGTTGCTTGGACCCAAAAGTTGATTGGGATTGGCTAGTTTTGGCGGTGATAGTCGCGTTAAAAGCAGCGGCAAAAGGCTACGCCTACTCGAGCGTAGAGGCAGAGAGTGAGCAGGGGAGCGGGAGGCATCTTGATTCGATAGAGCCAGGGTCCGTGAGTTTAGTGTCTTGCTTTTTTTATTCTCGAATAGCCCCTAGTCGCCTGTCATCCTGGCCCAGAAATGTCCTGTCAGAGAGACCTGTTTGGTCGCCGAAGCCGTTGCTGGCGCCGGGGATAGCTTCCACTGGCCCAGATGGTTGGTGAGGAATGTGATTCGACCAAGGTCAAAAGGTCTGGGGAGGCTTTTGCACAGCTCCTCGGCTTTTCGCAAACTGCCCGGTCAGTGATTTTTGCTCACGGCGACTCAAAGTACCGAGCGAATAGGATCTCATCCATGGCTAATTCCACCGATTATGACAGCGACGAGGTAGGTTTGAAGCTGACGAGTAACGGTCAATGGTTTGCAGCTTGCTTGAGAGTTTGTTTGCTTTTCCAGTTCTTGTCAGGATGGTGCTGGTTCCTCCTCACTTGCAAGTGCACCTAATTAGAATCAATTAGATGGATGTAAGAAGAGGGGTGCTGGAGGGGAAATGCATCTCATTGTTGAGATGGCAACCCATCATTGGTTCAGGTCGCAACTGCCTCCATCCTTGATCTCGATTAGAATATGAGTGCTCAAAACTGGAAACTGCACCTGTCGTTACTACCATTGGATAAACTGTCAATGGCGATGCATGGCGCGGCGAATAGTAGATGTGGTCGGCCAACTCCAATCAGAGACCACATTTGTAGCCGTCAACTACAATGCTAAATTGAGATACGAATTGAATCGCCCGACCATGGAGCTTAACGATTCCACGAATTGCCACCAATCAACGGCAACGCGTTGACGACTTTCAATACAGCATCGAAGCAGAGATTGGTCCATTCAAAACCTCATACATGGCCTCTCAGTCTGGGCGCCATGTTTTGCAATACGACGCGCGCGCAAGAGGACTACTGTACAGTGTGTCGTATTCCGAAGCATGCATGAATCAACTTACAAAACTCCAGCGTTTCTGAAAATTCATATCGAGGTTGGCTTCATCTCACGGCCTGTTCTGGCGATACGCGAAACGACGATATGGTTTACGGAAAGTTCTGTTGTAAGAAGCGCGCGTCAATGCGAGGCATACTCGTTGCAGCTGCCCTCTCTTTCTTGTTGGATGGGCTAACCTAACTGCCAAACGGCCACTAGGTAGGCCACCCAATGTTTAGACAAACATAGTATGGGGAGCACACCATTGGCTCACAGGTCATCCTATGAGTAGGCGCCATCGAAATTGGTTGCTGGACTACTTGCGCACAGGAACATCGTGAATCCGCTTTGCGGACCTTTCTAAGGGACATAACTTCAAATAGTGGGTTGGATACTTGCTTCTAAATGAATCTAGACCTTGTCCTCCCAGCGCATCCTCAAACGTAGCGATCATGCAGAGTTGTCCACTGATAGCGGGAGCCCATGATGCATCTGCATCATTGCTGTTGTTTCCTATGCCGCGCGCTCAATCATTTCTATAATCAGTATGAGTCTATTGGTGGGAACCATTTTTGAGAGATGTTGAGGTTCAGCCATACTACCCGAAATAGATTCGAACTGAGATAGGAGCTTGTTACATCGGATTGGTTGAAGGATAGAAGAGAAAGAGCAGCTTGTATGTGTCACGACTATGTGCCTATGATAATTGGAGTTCAGTTGCTGTATGCTCTACATAGAGTTTTGACGGGTCTGGGATATACTAAAATTGCAGTTCATGATATAGAGCGGCGTCCGGTAGCAAAATCCTTGTCCAAGCCCGTTATTATACAGAACTCAATTATTCCAGGCTCACTAACTATATTATTTTCATCTGGTTCTCGGTACCCTGATTTCGCTACTCTGCTCTGTGTTGTCGAATATACTACTTCAGGTCTTAGTCTAGGGTAGTAATTTAAGCGTGGTATTGTGCAAAAGACTCGCCATTACTCAAGTCACGCATAGAGTCACAATCATGACAACAGCATAAAGCACATGTAATTACGGAGTGCCAGTGTTCCTTGGTAGCTTGATATGTACTGCTAGTGCATCGTATTGATGATTAGTCGGCGACCATCTTTGTTATAAGTCTATCGCTGTCATGGATATTCATAGTATCCATTACAAGAAAGAAACTTAACATTTTAACAGAAAAGGTTGTAATAATCTCAGAAGTCAGCAGGATTTATACTAGAGCATCTAGTTCGGATTGAACGGATAAGAACGTTAGAGATGATCAAGTTGTAGCTGAGATTTGTGATGCCTCAAGTTGAACTTGTAGGAATATTCACAGTATAATTGGTTCAAGCCACAGGTTTACTCGGCTATCCCATAACCCATGATCTTGAAAAAGCAGAGAAATATTAACAATGAGAGATTAGCAATTATTATAGCATTACTACAAATTATCAAAATGATGACTGAGATACAGCGCCACAATGGAATCTAAAGCCACAGAGTAACGTAGGTAGTCGTGACCCACCCGGCAACCGCGCCTTTCCCTGTTTGTTTTGCTGGTCGCTGTTGTCCAAGAGCCAAGTCCAACCTAGTCAACGCCCAGCTCGTGTCTCAGCATTATCGGCCTAACCTGCCTAACATAAGCCCTGTCGCAGTTGCCTCTCAGCTGGAGTCTGGTTGTCGCCTGCCTACATTAATCATCAATCGCGACTCTGCTGCCTTCTAATCGCGCCTTCCGATCCATCTCCCCCACCGTACCGTCCCGTCTACCCGCACTACCTAAGGTTGATGCCCGGTCGGACAGTCCGGTTGACTGATAACTGCGGTAACTTTTGGTCGCATAATCTCAAACTTGCTTTACATAAACTGATTTTCAGCCGTTTCTTCTAAATCAGAAACGAACATACTCCTCTTTACGCTTTGTCGTCATCCAGTAATAAATCATACACGACGGGTGCCTACTCTGAATACCGTACTCGCGACCTCAGAAGACGGGAGAGAGTCGACCCAGATTAACTAGCGTTTTTCTGCCTATCCCCGATTTAACGACCCTGGCTCCGTCATAGGCACCCCTCTTGGCCTCACTTGACTCTCTGACTCGACCCTCCGTTACAACTCATTGCATACCTGACCCAAAGTACTGCACCATCGCTCTTCCAGTACGGCAGCACTTGTACTGGAGCCAGGCTACGTACTGCCTACCTACGTACTGCACAAGGTTACCACCTGCTGTTAGTCACCCGCCATCAAACGCCGACGCCACCTTCGATTTCTGCTGCTTGTCCTCAGACATCCTTTCCATCCTCGGCCTTCCCCCAATACCTCCCTTAAACCGCCACGATTCCCCCCACCACGAGGAAGCGAAAGGCTGCTGAGGCGACGATTACCTCTGCCAACAGAGACGAAGCACCCAACAAGAGAGTCATCGCCTCAGCTGCCCTCTCAGACAAACACGCGCTACCTCCGACCCCAATAACCACTGTTAGCAACCCGATGGATTCCGACGAAGAGTACATGTCGGCTCTATCGACCGACGACGAGATAATGCAAGACGACAGCGGCGACGAGATCTCAGCAGGGGATGGTACGATTTCTGAAACCCCAGACAGCCCCTCATATCCCATCATGACAGTTACTAACGACGCTGACATCACAGACTTTGACGATGAAGAGTTTGACGAGCCTGATCCCGATTTTGGCCTCGCCAAAGATGTCGAAAAGAAAAAGAGAGCTGCCCACGTGGTATCATACAAAGTCTACGAACCGAGCGATATCCAGAACCAACAGGATGAGATGATTGGCGAAGTCAACATGATTCTAGATATGCAGAAGGAGGATGCTGCCATTCTGCTCCGCCATTTCCGATGGAACAAGGAACGTTTACTAGAAGATTACATGGACAGACCAGAAAAGGTTATGGAAGCTGCCGGATTGAGCAGCACCACGTCTAGCTCACCAAAGCTGGAAGTCATCCCTGGTTTCGTATGTGACATATGCTGTGAGGATGATGAGGGCCTCGAGTCATTTGCCATGAAATGTGGTCATCGCTACTGCGTGGATTGCTATCGGCACTACTTGACACAGAAGATCCGCGAAGAGGGCGAGGCTGCCAGAATTCAGTGCCCCTCGGACGGATGTGGTCGCATTCTCGACTCGGCCTCGCTCGATGTTCTCGTTACTCCAGCGCTGGCGGGCCGGTACCAAGAACTTCTCAACAGAACGTATGTCGAAGACAAGGACAACTTTAAGTGGTGTCCTGCCCCAGACTGTCCCAACGCCCTAGAATGCGGCGTAAAGAAGAAGGATTTGGGTAAGATCGTACCGACTGTCGAGTGTCGATGCGGTTACAGATTTTGCTTTGGCTGCCCGAACCCAGATCATCAACCGGCCCCTTGCGATCTGGTCAAGAAATGGCTGAAAAAGTGTGCCGACGACTCAGAGACTGCCAACTGGATCTCGGCCAACACCAAGGAATGCCCAAAGTGTAACTCGACCATCGAGAAAAACGGAGGCTGCAACCATATGACATGTCGAAAGTGCAAATACGAATTCTGTTGGATGTGTATGGGACTCTGGTCCGAGCACGGAACCAGCTGGTACAACTGTAATAGATACGAGGAGAAAAGCGGTTCCGAGGCTCGCGATGCCCAGGCAAAATCCCGAACGTCCCTCGAGCGCTACCTACACTATTATAATCGCTATGCCAACCACGAACAATCGGCCAAACTCGACAAGGATATCGCCCAGAAAACCGAAAAGAAGATGGTCCAGCTTCAAAGTGCTTCAGGCATGTCCTGGATTGAAGTCCAGTACCTAAATTCGGCATCTCAGGCTCTTCAAACATGCCGACAAACGCTCAAGTGGACATACGCTTTTGCATTCTATCTTGCCAGGAACAACCTGACAGAGATTTTTGAGGATAACCAAAAGGACCTCGAGATGGCCGTGGAGAACTTGTCTGAGATGTTTGAGAAGCCCATCACAGAATTATCTGACCCCAAACTCAAAGTTGATATTATGGATAAAACGTCCTACTGCAATAAGCGTCGCGTTATCCTCCTCGAGGATACGGCGGAGAACCTGGCAAATGGTAACACCCCCCCCCTAATCCCGTCATACACATGCCTCTTTCTCTACTTTGTCACATCTTGCTAACCTTTTTGTGCTTCAAGGCGAATGGAACTTCAACGCAGACCTTTTGGCCGCCACTACCTCTGCGCCTGTTAATCGCCGCTGAGATGTGGATGCAAGGTAATACAGTTCTTCATCAGAATTGTGTGTTCTTGTCAATGACAGCATTGATTGTCGCGCTAAACGCAGGGAAGCCATGGGCTGAAGTACCAATCATTGCCATGTCACTAGTGCATGGCCAAGATGACTGGCCTATCAGCCAGATACTTGTGCCTTGCGCAAGCACTGCATTCAGGCAATCCTAGCATGCGGAATCTGGTCGGGACATACGGACTTATTTTCTATCCAGAAGGTGTCACCCCACCATGTGACTTACCATGTATTTGGCCTATTGTCCCGATTCTGCACCACTTGTCTTTACTTACTGTTTCCTACATTTCCCTTATCGCCAGTCCTTATCTTCTGCTGCTTCAGATGATAGGGGAAGTATGAAGCCTTGGCGTTGGCCCGTTGTTGGAGGCATTGGCCCGGAGCAGGGGGGTTTTGGTATCTTGATTGAGCTGCTGGAGCTAGGAAGAACTCGGCTTTATAGACTTGTTATGGCATGTTGTTTCCAGCGGTTCAGGATATGGATTATGATATTCAATAAGCGAGTACGTAAATGAGAACTGCAATCATATATATGCTCTTCTTTTACATGTTCAAGATTGACTACAGTGTTGCACATCGCTAGACATGAAATCTAGAGGAGTAAACTCTGAACAATTTGTCTCTTATCGTAATACCAACGTCTGAATTACCACCTGGGACACCACCGTACTTAAGTCCAAATTGGGTATTATTCTAGAACCTCGGAGGCAAAATAATATTGCCAAAAACGCCTATCTGATATTCTGCCTAATCCCTTCCAGGGCTTCTTCCATAAGTAATTTAATACACTAGTTCCACGAGACTCCAGTTCCATCCATATTCTGATCTCTTCGTACAGCTCAGCAAATCGTGCCGCAGCCACATGATAAAAAAAAGGGTGCTAAAAGCAAAAAAACGCCCGGTCAATGCTTTGTTCATTAGGGACAATTCCCGACTCAAGCAGCAAACTAACTGCAAAGCTAGCAGGGTTGAAGCGAAACGTAAGTTCTATGCGAATGCAAAGCGTGAAAGGTTAAGCTTCTTGGGCGGAAGGTCAATCTCGTCCTCGTCCTCGTCTTCCTCATCACTAGCGGGGATGATTTGGTCTTCACTTCCACATTTATTGAGGTCTGCAACCTCGTCCAGATTGACCTTGGGTAAGGGCACGAAAGCCGGATTGACAGGTACACCCGAGAGGAATTGCCTGTCAAGGCTGTTGCGTGGTTTAGGCAGCTTGGGTGACATTGGTGCGTTCATAGCACGAGCACCCAGGCGTTGCAAGGGTGTCATGCGAGAAGCAGCTGTTGATGGTGCTGTGGAAGGGGTGGAAGCTGCACTAAAAACGGAAGAGCGTTGTGATGTAGTCGAAGCGGGCGTTTCTGTCGGCTTAGAATAAGAAAACTGGCGGATATCTGGCCGAGCAGGAGTAGAAGAGGTTCGCGGCAGAGACACAGCAGACGAAGGTGGAGGCACAGAGTCATCGAATGATGACAAGGGAGTTTCGTCATCCTTCACGAAGGAGAGCTGGCTCTCACTTTCCACAGTCGTCGAAGTCTCTTGACTCTCCTTTTCCACAAACACCGAAACACCCCGCTTGGTCTTATCAGAAGGTTTCCAACCGTCAAAGTCAGGTAACGCCATAAGCGCTTCATCAAGCGAATCGTCAGACAGGAGATAGGCGTCGCTCTTCGCCCGCCTTGGACTCCTCCGTGGCTGGGGTGCTGGGAAGAACTTGCTCTTCAGCGGCGGTAAAGCTTCATCGGGCCCCGTCTCATTATCCTCACATAAGCGCGCCTTCTTGGGCGGTCGATTAGTATGATCACTTGACGGGACAGAAGAGGAGCTAAACTTGGTGCCCATGGAAGACGTGCGCCTTGTGGTAGTGGGAGTATCGGTGAAACTGTTGAGCAGGTTGGAAACGGGCTCAGTACGACGACGGTGAAGTCTTGGCGATGTACGTGTAGGGTTGGCCTCTGATCTTCGCGAGTCGCTTGGTACGGGCCGAGTTGTTTCATCCAAGTATGGCCTGGGAAGCGGGAACACACGAGGTACCAAGCCTCCTCCAGTGATCTGCAAAACTCTCTGGGGGTCGACCTCGAAGCAGTTGGGGTCCATCTCACCCATGGGTATACGGTTGTGTCCCCTGAAGTAAGAACTGATGGGTTTCATGGCAGGCGGGGGCTGATCCACGGCACCAGTCGCCAGCTGCGAATGCCTTCTCTTTGAGGGGGTCGTTGTTGTGGCGCTAATGATCATGTTCTTCGTGATAGGGTTCATATCGCCTCTGGCGATGGCGCGCGCCGTCTCAGGCTCTACAAAGGCACCGATAAAGGGCATCTCCTCCGCAGTCCGCGTTCCTTCCAGCTCCGTCAGGTGAACCAGCTCGCGTTTGGTAGGACAAAACACCCACTGATGTAAGAACGTTAATTCGGCCTGGTAGAATTGCGTCAAGTAATTTTCCGACACTCGTTTGCCTTGAAACTGAACCATGCGCACTATCCGTTCAGGGACTTTAGTTTTGCGAAGCATACGATATGCCGTCTTCAACCCGACGCCTGGTAGTCCATCAAGATAATCACATCCGCTGAAAATGGCCATTCGTCGAAATTCGGTATCGGACCAGCCAGTTAATGAGACTTCCCGGCAGGCGCAAAAGTCCTTGCGGTTAATCTCAATGCAGTTGCCATACTGATCCAACTTGGTCAGAAGCTTCTTGGCTCCAAAAACGAGGAGGTCCGAGTCGTCAGAAATGATGCCGTCGATGAGGCCCTGTCGTTCGAGGTACACAAGCTGTGCATCGGCTTCGTAAGGGGCGACAACGTAAGGGATATCGAGCTTTTTGAGCAGTTGAATGAGAGCCGATGCCATTTCGGGGGTGATGTCGATACACTTCTGAAACTCTTGCGTAGCCTGCGCGGGCTTCCCGGCTCGCAACAATTCCATCGCTGCCTTCTTTTTCTCATCTCTTTTCTTTGCTCGGGAATCTTCGGTGGCAGCTTTGCTGGGAAGAAAATCACCATCGAATACCATATATGGTGTAATACCAAAATGACGAAGCATGCGAACACGAGTCATGGCAGCATTCAGGTACCTATTCATGCGTCAATACGATCTGCTAGTATACAAGGAACATGTGCAAACTTACTTCTGGGTTGGCTTGTCTTGACCAAGCTCCAGGGCACAGCAGTAGGCGGCACGATGGAGCCAGCCATACGCGTCGACACCAAGCGTCTGGCCATCATATTTTTTAAGCACAGTCGGCTTCTGAATTGACTTGAGAAGGGGGAGAAGCCCTAGTTAAAAGGTTAGTATCCCGAGGTAAAAGGCCCAGGTTGTATATAATAAGTCGTACCAGATACACCCATATTGAACGATGAGCCACGTCAAAGATGGTGGCGACAACAGACCGTTGGGCTTTACACTCGCTGCCCCAGCAGGGACTTGGGCAGCTTTAAGCCAACAGAATTTGGAGTTGCATACGTCAACAATGGAACATAGAGATGGGTTGTGATATGATCTGTTGTGTTGTAGAGTGCAGACGCGTCGAAATGTTGATATGCACGCGGTGCAGGATCGTGCAGCAGGGTTTGAATATCGATGGCGATACTGTTTAAACTGACAGACCAGAGGGAAAAGTACGCTGGAAGGAGCCGGAGTCAAGCAATTTGGTAAGCAAATACAACTGACAATCTCGTCGGAAGGCACGAGGTGAGATTCAAGGCCAAAATTGTGGTTTGAAGTCGAGACGTCCTAAAGCGGGAGAGATATTTTGCCTACCTACCTAAGCCCAGATGATGGTCAGCGGGCACCGAGGTAGGTACATAGCACGTCCAACGTGACGGGAGGCGAGGCCCCTAATTTAGAGTGCCTTCCCCTCCAATCCACTCAGCTCCACTGCCTTGGCTAGAACGCGACCCCCTGGAAGTTGCAGTTTTAATGGGACTAGGCGCGTTAATAGACGCGATGCTTCATTCCATGAACCACTGTAAACCCCTGGAAAGTTAGTTCCCGCTGCTCCCCTAGCAACTTGCCCGAGATCCACCAAGATTTTATCTGGAAGGACCTCACAAGATCAGATAAAATTCTAACAAACATACAACTGAGAGCAATACATAAGAGATAGAAACTGCACACATACTCCAATCTTATGCTCATTTGAAAGCATAATTCTATATAAGAAGAAGTGCTTGTTCTGAAAAACAAATATGATGGTATAATATCCATCTTCGGATCTCTATCACTACATCGTGATGTGCTTATTTATCGTCAACATACTGAAGAACTGGGTGACAGTAAGATACACCTGCCGATGTCAGGGAGCCTCAAAGACATATCCTCCAACTTCGTCATTGAGGTTAAATAGTACTTACCTCAGTTGACCTGACAGAGTTGATGATAGTAAAGTAAGGGTCCTTCTTTAACCGACATATATCCGCCACCTTATTGGCTTTCACAGCTGCAGTGGGTGGAGTAGCAAAGCTTCCAGACCAGAAGAAAAAATCCTTGCTAGTCACAGCAACGACAGTTCACTTTTTTTTTTTAAACAAAAAAGCCTGCAGCTCTTCATCTTCCTCGCCGAAAAAGAAATTCATAAATATTCAATATGCCTACCACGCTTCACAAGACGCGCAAGCAAATCTCAAAAAAGAGAAATGGCGTCGTGAATGCCCTTCATGAAAAGTCCAGAGACTCCATGCGCCTTCACAAGGCTGGTGTAAGAGATCAGCGTATTGAGAAGCTGGCTGCTGCCAGGAGCAAAAAGGAACAACCACTCGGTAAGTTACACCCGATAAATCCATTTGATTCTCGACGTATCTAACACATTGTCAGTCGATCGTGTTGCTTTCTTTCAGCAAGCCTTGCGTCTCAAAGACAAAGAAAGCAAAGGCGCCCCAGAGCTTGAAGAGGTTCAACGCATGATTCATACGTGAGTATAATGAGAACCTTTTAAATACGGAAACACTGACTGAGATGGCAGTTTTGTTCACCAATATGATGAAGAATATGACGCAGCTAAAAAGACTCGTCGTCCCGGTCGACCTGCGAGTGTCAAGGAGGATCTTCTCAAAGCCAAGATCAGTACCCTCGAGGAAGAGTACAAGGGTGGATTCAGTAAGTTGCTGTGATTTCGCGATGCATTTCGAGTTACTGACCTTATTATTAGTTATGCCTGATCTCCTGGACAGTCACAATGTCAACCTTCTTCTCCTCTGGGAGGGTTCCTGGTCATATCTCACTCAACTAAAATGGATCAAGGTCAATAGTGAAGGTCAGGTTCGGTCTACAGCTTTCCCTTCGGGTGGCACAAACTGAGCACTCTGCACTAAAACATGCTTTGATGAAAGCGAACGAGCACCATTTGGCAGGCTGACTTGTGCTTCAACATACTCGACCATTTACGTATTACTCCAGGAGCACTTGAACACCTATGGGTCGAGACTGGCAGTATCTACGACTATCCATTCTCAGGTATCCAGATCCAGATTTCAGGGACCATGAATGGAATTTTCATATTCTTTGCTATGGCGGACCTGTCTGGGATTATCAATCACATGGCAAGTTTTCAAAATAGCTGTTGTGAGTCTCACGAAGAACCAAACCTGCCATGCCACTTCGTCAGTTATACTGAGAGGAAGCAGTACTATTGAATGGCCAATTCTGGAGGATACCTAAAAAGTGTAAACATGATATCAGAACATGCAACACTTATGGTAGCTGTTTTCTGGCCATTGAGCGGATGGAATTACATGTTACTAGGATCTTGTCTGATAGTTTACACAGAGCTTTAGCTCAACAACCACGTATATACCACATAATGAGATATGAATTCAAGACGCTTTTACCCTGAACACAACATACACTCATCTTACCCTAAAAATCTCTTTCTAACGAACTTTTCTTTATAATTGAACCCTTGAAGCTTTCTCTTCGCCACGTGATAGTAATGCCCCGCTTTGGCCGGAAAGATCATCCAGTCTGAGTTCAGTAAATTTGTTAGCTAGCTGACCTGAGCCCGCCGGTAACTTGTCGTCCCCAAAAATTTCAAGACGAAGCTTTACTTTAGAAGCTTCTATCACTGTGTACCAACATCACTTGATTGCAATTCCCACAACGATACCTTCTTTCTTTTCTTCCTTCCTATACAACCTGTCTCGTATTATAACACCCACCCTATAATCTAATCATCAAAATGTTTTCTGCCCGCAACGCTGTCCGATCGGCGCCCCGCGTCGTCTCCCGCCTCTCCAGCGCCGCCCTGCGACAGACTGCCCGCCCCAGTGCCTTCATCAAGGCTTCTTCTGCCCTGCGACCTGCCCAGGCCGCTTTCTCTACCACAGTCTTCCGAAAGGCCGCTGAGAACGATGGCGAGCTCCTGGCCAAGCTCGAGAGCGAGATCAAGATCGAGGAGGACATGAAGGCTGATGAGCAGGACCCTGCCAGCATCAAGGACTTCCTTAACAACAGCGCCTTTGAGCTTATCGACACTCCCGGCCAGGAGGTTGTCAAGCTGGTCCGAAACTTTGGCGATGAGAAGTGAGTTTCTGCAATCGCAATTGGCCTTGGTGGGACCATGACTAACACCAATTTTAGGATCACCATCAGCTTCTCTATTGCCGATATCACCAGCTACGACCCTTACGCCGAGGAGAACGGCCTCGAGGAGGAAGGTTTCGAGGACGAGGGTGCCCAGGGCGGCCAGCGCAATGCCCGCGCCAACGAGGAGCTCGAGGAGGAGCTTGACGAGGATGCTGAGGAAGAGAACGCCGCCCCCATCAACCTGTCTATCGTCGTCGAGAAGCCCGGTAAGGCCTCTGGTGCCCTCAACATCGACGCCACTGCCCAGGACGGCCACATTGTCGTCGAGAACCTCTTCTACTACGACGACGCCAAGGTCGCCAAGGTCGAGTCTCCCGAGGCCGCCCAGAAGCGCGCCGATGTCTACCCCGGACCTCCCTTCGGCAGCCTCGACGACGACCTCCAAGTCCTCATGGAGCGTTTCCTCGAGGAGCGTGGCATCACCCAGGCTCTTGCCGTCTTTGTTCCTGACTACGTTGATGTCAAGGAGCAGCGTGAGTACACTCGATGGTTGAACAACGTTAAGGCTTTCATCGACGCTTAAATGGTCGATGGCTTGGAATAATGAAAAGTTTTTCACAAGAGGGAAGAGCAGAGGAGTCTTCGGTTCAGAAATGATGTGTAAAAAATAGGAATTGCCACTCTTGTTGTACGATAGTATAGTATAAGATCCATCGAGATCAAATGCATGTTAAGATATGTGTAACGATATCATATTGACTCTACTTGATGTGCCCTTCTACCGTGACGATGTGAATGTCAGAGTTCAGTTTACAGCACTTCGATGGGATGAAGTAGCATGGCTGATGAATGTGAATTGTGACGAGAATCTTGCTATCTAATTCAGCAATAATCCCAAGCCTCAAAAACTCCCACAACTCCAAGTAACGAGTGCGCAAGCCCGCCATGCATCCACTATCGGGGTCCACCAACATCTGGTACAAAGACCACTCCCCGTGCAACTCTCCGGCGCAATGAAGCTCTATCCCAGTAGTGTCGTTCTGACACGGAGAAAGTCCAAAAGAAACCAACTTTGTATAAAAATTCCAACGATTGAACTTCCCGAATTCCCTTTCGATTGTCCATCCATGTTCGCAGACCAAGACCGCCTCTAAACCACGATACAATTCAAACCTTGACAAACCCTTGGGGCAAAGGGCTATTTTACATGACACCCTCGAGCGACCACTCACCCTTCTGGGCTCTGTCGAGGACCTCCCGACCCTTGTCGGTCAGGTCGGGCTTGCCATCGTTACCAGTGACATGCTTGAAGAACACAGGTTGCCATGTTTCGTTCTTAGCCTCACGCTGGCGAGCCTTCTCACGTTGAGCTTCTTCCAGCTCGACCTTCACCTGAGTGGCCTTGCTAAATTGTTTGGCGTGGATAGCATCTGTGACACCACCCCACAGGGTCAAGGACTCGTTGGGCAGCTGCTTCTCTTTGGGAGGAAGGATCTTTGGTGCAACGTTTAGGGGGGCAATATCAATAATGACAAACTGCTCTTCGACGGGAACTGATTTCTGCTATCGGTCAGTTTTGTTGAATCTTGCGAGATACCTTTGGCACTTACAACAGGTCTGGGGCCGAGAGTGAAAACAACCCTTTCCTTCCAAGGGCCACTCAGTCGAGCGAGAACATCCTCATCGGGAACGTCCTGTACTCGCGACTTGTCATCGTTCTCAGGGTCGTATTTGAAGATGACACCGTCAATCTTGTTGGTCGTGCGTCCCAACCAGCCTTCCTCCACATAGTGCAGAATAGCCTTGATCTTAGTCTTGGGGCAAGTAATATAAGCGAACTCGCTGACTGAGACGCTCAAAGCCCCACGGAGCAGGCCACCCAAATGCGCCGCAGGGTGGGTAAGTTGGTAAGTCTCACCATCGCGCTTGTCGAGGGTGATGAAGATACCCATGTTGTGTTCACCAGGGAGAACCTTGACGGAAGTGCCTGTGAACTTGGCGGTGATCTGGTCGAAGCCTCGGGCGGTGATGCCCTTCTCGGGGCAAGTGACGTTGAAAGCGCTCACAGGAGGGTGATGCGATGTCTGTTCGGTGAGATACGAAACGCGGACGAGCTTGTCGTCCTTTGTAGTGCCATGCTGAGGCACAGAAAGCGAGACGTTTGAGTTGTTCTGGCTGCTCTTAGCTGATGCCTTTAATGCTGAAAGGCCGCCCTTGGAGCTGCCTTTCTCCTGCTTGAGGCTGGATGTATCGATTCTCGGGGCGTTGTCTTCAGTTTCCCAGTTGCACTACACCCCAGTTAGCGTCTACGCCATTTCAACTGTCGCATGCTCCCTCATTCATGCATGAGAGCTTGGCAAGATCACGCACCCTAAAGAATTCACCAAGGCATGAGTTGTAAGGCTTGCATGGCCTTCCCTTGGCGTACTTCAGATCCTTGGTCAACCAGAAACGCACGACCTCGAGCATGCGATCAAGAGCATCGTCGGAGGTGCCCATGGCAACGAAGGCATTGGGGGCGTCGATATAGGTCCAGTATTCCAGGTTCGGAGTGGGCTCGAGCAACTGCGACGGCAGCGAGAATCTAACTGCTGCAAGGTCGGAAACGCCGATGAACCTATCATTTTAATGAGCGGTCAGCATTGGAAATCAGGAACAGTATTTCCCATCATCTGTATCGCCAGGTCGACGCTTGACCTGGCGGTGCTTCCATCGCTTACTCCGTTGTATACGGAGCGGAGTCGGCTTCCGATCTCGCTCGCTAGGGCAGTCCCTGATCCCCAACAAAGCGGTGGAAGCTATCGCAGAATGGCTCTGTCGCCGACAAAAGGTGATGAATCTCTTACTTCTTCAAGATACCCAGAAATGTTCGCAACTTGGAAGTATCGCTCTGCGACTCGTCAGGCGCATCGACCGTGGGTGGCGGTGTCGATGACGACATGGTTGTTGATAAGCTTGAGTTGGAGAAAGAAGATGCTGAGTGCAGTGGTAGACGATGTTATGAATAGTGCTTCAGTCGTGAAGCTCGGCGACACGTAGCAGATGATTGATGCGACCGAAGTTGCAAAAGTCTGCTAATAAAGAAAAATAGATTGAAGAAATAAGCCCTAAGGATGTAGGTGAGTTTCGGAAGAGGATGGAAGGCGGAGAAAATAAAAGCGAGCCTTTGGGTTGCAGACTGAGTCGCAAAAGTCAAGAAAGGAAGCGGGCGGTGGTGGTAGGTGGTGACGTTTTTTGGCGGGGTGGGTTCTGGGCTCTGGGGCTGCAAGCTGGAGGGACAAAATGTTAACGACTGTCAAGGTTGGACGACTCGAGGTACCTGGCTCGACTGCCTGTCCATGCGCATATACCAGGTACCGTGCGTCCTGCCGTGCTTAGACCCAGATTCAAACGGGCTACGGCTCGAGCCTGGAGACCCATTGGGACGTGCGTCGACGGCTCCGGATTGGCGGGGTTTAAAGACTGTGGTAGTGTCGAGATCCAATTACAGTTCCTATAAGAGTATCATCTGGAGTATACGCAATTAGAAAAGTAAGATAATAGCAAGAATCTACTGCATGTTTACCATGTGCATCTAATTACATCCACCAGACCCTTTTCTCTCTTGGGTCTGCCATAGGTTAATACATATTCTTTGCTTAGATTTGTGCTACTTCGAAGCACAGCTACGGCATATGATCGACACATGGATAGGTGCTGCTCAACCACTTGAAGCGCTCTAGACTGCTTTATCTTGCCATTCCCTAGCTCCAGACCTGATTAAACCAATCATTAGCGCACATGGTCAGCACCTCGATCTTCTCATGTTATCTGTTGGCCCATTTAAGATTCAGCCAGTGTTAGAGGAGATAATGAATTTCTTCCCCTGTTGCATCTGCAAACTCAAACACCCACCAAACAACGCGAGCACGAGGTTTTACTGAGCTAGATCAATGGTGTCAGCTTACCCTCCACCGTCAACTGGGCTCATCCTCGTTTTGAAGGAGGATGCTATGGTTCTTGTGACTCGAGTGCCCAGGGTTAAATCACATGGACCTGGGTTGGAGCTCAAGATGGTCTCGTTGGAACTACATCAACAGCCTGCTCGGTTCTCACATTGTCACCAGTTCAAAAGACCAGAAATAATTATATCCAAGATTTTTATTAATTTTCAATAGCGTCCTGGGACTTTTCAGTCCCTTTCTTGCGCGTCTCGTGTATGCAAGAATTGTTCCTGCCTAGGATATCTCGAATGTAAATCAACATCTCCAGCTGTCCAAAAAGGTGGGAATCAAGTAATTGGTGATACAAAAAAGACCAACTCCATCAACACCGCGAGAAAACGATGTTTCAATTCCCTCTTGAGCAGTGTCGTGAGTATTGTCTTCCCACCCCCTGTCGCGTAAAATAGATATGTCCCCCGTGAATGCAGATATTATGCGCCTCAAACACCTGGCGGAAGCCTTTTCCTGATTCTAATAAATGCAGCCAAAGTGCCTCCAAGTTCCGTTTTTTTTCTTGGGTATGTCCAAGTATGGCAGATCGCCCAAACGCCCTAGACATCGAATTGCCTTGCTCTAACGAATTGAGCCGGCTAGCAGTGTCGTTTTGAAAATGTTGACAACTGCTCATAGATCGCAAAAAACAGTATCGTAAAATCATTAGGAAAAAGATGAGAAATATGCTGAGCGACGTATTATTGCTGCTGCTCAGTGACCCATGCTGTGTCGTTGATAAATGTGTCCCAAGAAGGCTCCTCGGTCATGTTCTTGGTTGGTGTGGCAAAGTCACCGTTGCTCCAGTGCATTGCATCAAGGACATCGGGGTAACTTCCACCACCAGCACTAAGCTCACCATCCTCCTCTTTAAAGTACTTAGCATCATCGCCATAAGAAAATGACTGCTGGGCGCCCCAGTTCTGGTGCTCGCCATAAAGCGCAGGGCTGAACGAATCGTTCATGCCAACACCACCCAAAAGCATCTTAGCCTCGGCAGGTAGCTCTGTAGTAAATGCAGAACTCTCATGGTTGAAATCCATCATGGGTGGCGGCTGAACGTTTCCAAAGGTCGAGGCGCAACGGGACTGGGGCGTCTCAGGATGAGTGCCTGAACCGGGAGTAAGGGCTGGTGGCGATAAAGGAGCTTCGTTTCTCGACTCGGTGGGGGATAGGCCCGACATTGAGTGGTTGCGCTCATCGTGCCTGGTTGGTTGTTGTGCGTAATTGACGGTCTGGAAGTTTGGGTCGAAGTGCTGCTCCATCGGGCTTGACACGCGGTTGCTCTGCGGTTGGGGTACTGAGTAGCCTGGCGTTGACCAACGGTGTGACATCGACTGAGCTTGACGCTGAGCCTGTGGGAAGAATTGGGCGAAAGTCTGGTTGATCTCGTTGTTGCGCCAGTCGGCCTCGGTGGCAGATAGAAGCTGTGACATGGCCACACGGTTTGTAAGGTAGGCATCCACTCTCGCATTAAGCTCAGCGTTGGAAGTTTGCATGTTGGATTTGAGAAGTCGGTAGGATCGGGGGAAGTCATCGTCTTCCTCCTCGTACATCTCTTCCTTCATGACAATCTCCTCTGTTATACGGAAAGCCTTGCCAGTTCGCTTCTTGTGAATTTCGCTGGCCATCTTGGCGGATTGAACACGGGCTTCAATACTTCGGTCCGCTCGCCTCGAGGCAGCGATGTATGCTCGCTCCTGGTTCTCCTCGTGGGATCGCTCAGTCTGAAAGTAAGTGTTAGTTGACTTGTTCAGACATAAGTATATGCATAGAGGGGATAAGTGCCTTTACCTTTCGCGCGGGCGCAGGCTTGGTGTTGGGACCACCCATGTTGGCGGCGTCGAGAGATCTCTTAGGCATTTTAGGTTATGTAGCGTGGGAACGCGGTAGACAAGCCAGTAAATGTAAATATAGAGCTGGTAACTTTGACGAAAAGGTATGTGCAAATTTGTGGCTTTTAATTCGAATTTGGGTTATGTTTTGACCAGAATAACGAAGTATATTTGGCTGAATAGATTGTACAAAATGATAAAAAGATGCTCGTCGTTGATTCGCTCGTAATATGTAAAATGGAAAGCGGCCGACTGGGCATGTAGAGCTGGCCAGCAAGAAAGAGAGAGAGGGAGGGAGGGGATCACTGATTGTTTATACAGCAGATCCGTTGGAGTTGAGTTTGCTTGAGGCTACCCCCGTGGAAAGTGTATTTAATGTGGGGGAAAAAAGGATTTTGTGATTGCACCAGAATCAAAAATAAAAACTCTAGAGCAGGTGGTGTCGCCGGAGAGGCTGGGTCATGGTTTGTATTATATACGGACAGGGCCAAAAAGCAAACCCAAGGAGAGCGACATTCTTCGGCGGGCTAGAGACGCGGGAGAGGCATGTAGCTCGATCCGAAGGCGATCAACGTCGTTGGATCGAGCGCAGTTATGACGATCGATCTCGATCAAGAGCTCTCTGTTAGCGCTAGGTACAAGGTACAAGTACCGCCCCGTATCGACGGGAACCTAGTAGAGGTCCCGGAGAAGGGGGGCCCGTCCATATCGAATTCAGGTAGGGTCCGCATTTCAGGACAGGCAGGGAGTCTGGTTACCTACGCAATACCTACAAACAGTGCTACTGCTACCTACTGGGCCACCGGCCCTCCTCCGGGCTTCTTCTTTTAGTGGCTACTCGAATTTTTGCCTGGACTGATACCTACAAGTTGGATTTGTGATCCATGCCCGCGGACTGTACTTCCCCGCTCCTCCAGCAGCCAACCATAGTGACCGGAGTTAAGGGAATGCACCACTGTAGCAACGTCTCTTTAGTTAGAAGGCATGCCACCTCAGGTTGTTAGTTGAAGGGAGTCTAGCGAATGGGCTCGGGCCTGAGCCCGAGTACGGTACTAAGGTTGAGTTGAGATGGTTGCAGGTTAGATGCAGGCGGGGAGACAATCTCAGCTGGGATGGACTCACTGCAGTCAAGTTGACTCCATTGTTTCAAAAGATTTGCATCAACCCTTCGAAAGACAGACAGCATCTAGGAACACCAGATTTATCTATTGAGATCCACGAATGAGGGCTCAACACTGTAAAGATTGCATAGCCTCAGTCTTTTGATCCTATGCCACACTTGAAGGATCTTGAACTCTGGGTACACAGTAAGGAAGACAACGCCTCTCGTTAACTTCCATGCTAAAGAGCGCCGAGTTCAACAAAAAAAGAAGGGAGAAAGAAGTTGATCAGAGCCTGATTGCATTTGTTAGCAATTACTAAACATTTGTTCAATTCTGATGAGTTTCTCCCATGTTCGTGATCGCCGGAGACGGCCAGCATGACCCTGCTTGTCCCTTATCCATGTCCCAAAAGGTTAACCATTCGATCCATCACAATCTTGTCCAGGTTGTGACCATGGGCTTCTATTCATCCGACGGCCAATATTGTCCGAACGACCATGTTGTTGATCCAAGAATTCCACACAAAAAGAACCCTTGATCTTGTGCTTGCACTGTGCCCTGCCCTGTCATTTTTATCATGCCATCCTGCTCCTACTGCTGGAGGCCCTGTTTGTCTCACTCAAAAGACTGGTCTCGCCTGATGCTCATGCATCTCGTCTGCATAACGAGGGTCCCATATGTTTTTGACCGACACAGCAACCAAGCTAGATAAAATGATACCATGCGCGTTTCCGTTGTGTAGCAGTTAAAATGACAATACCAGCCAGTGCCAACTCAGTTGCTTGAGACTCTTGCCTGGTGGGGTTTGTTTCCATTCGATGGACAAGAGTCCTGGCCTCTGCAACCCATCGATAGCGTGACGCGTGGGCGAGGGAGGTCGATCTTTTTGAGACTAGACAATCTGTTGTCAAGACATGTTCTTCCTTCAACCCATGCTTCGACCGCCTCAGACTCAGCGATCGTGATCTCTGGCAATGAATCCCAACTAGAACTAGCAAATCCAAACAAAACAATCTTTCGTTTCAAGTAAAACTTATCGGTGGTTGCTTTTCCGTCCTATCGACAGTTGAAGCCTGCGGACCTTGTCTTCCGTTCAGTCGGGCATATTATCAAATGTCGATCTGAATGCAATGGGATGCTAGGTTGGGCACCGCATTTGTCCATGTGTATCTGTACTGTACTGTTTCCGTTTCCTTGTTTCCATTCCCCTTCTCTTCTTGTTTCCCCATTGGACCCTGCCAGATTGTTACTTTCTGTGCTCGCCAAACCCCCAGCTTCCAGTCTCATACTGGGCAGCCTGCATGCTTGTCTGTCTGCGCGGAAGCTCTCAGAGTCAAGGGTGCGTGGCATTGTATGATTCCTTCCCACTGCCACAGTGCCACGGCATCGTGCGGTAAGTACAGAAAGGGAAGAGAAGACATGCCATGGCTAGCCGTTAGTGGAACTCAATGTGAGAGAGCCAATTGAGGACATCAATGTACTTGACCATCAGCCAGGAAGCTGGGGAAGGGGAACAAGATCAGAATCAGATTGATGAATTAATCAATCGATTGACTGATCGCGCCTTGTGCTGTACTTGCAGCCAACTCCACGATCCCCTGACGCTGCAATCACATCAAGGTATCGTCAGGCGTTCGTTAGCTGCGATGGACAGCATCTTATGGCTGAATAACTGCCGGGGGTGGCCATCGCAATATAATCGGAGCCGTACCAACAAGGCCAAATTGGTGATCCAGACAGGCGGAACCCTTGACAGGGAATCGAGCTGCCCCGCCAAAACACATGGGAGGGAAAGAAGGGAACGGGACCTGCGGGAGGAGGAGGGTAGCCAAGAGCCAAGCGCCAAGCTCCTGAGACAAAGAACGGTGGGGATCAGATTCGTCTCTTGGATCAGGTCCAGCTCTGGCGCCAGGACAGCATTGTACACTCAAGTGAGGAAGAGTGAGTGAGCTTGGAAGCACCGTGTTGCTCGATACCCGTCGCCCATGACGATGTTTCCCAGTTCCCAAGATTAGCCACACTCAGATCTTGGTTTCTTCTAGCGCCCGAGAAGTCTCGGAAGCCTGTGAACTTGACATGTATAGTCTAGGTGCTGGCGGTTGACGTTACAGAGCAAATCTTGTACAAAACGTGCACTCAAAGTTACACGCCAGTAACAACGAGAGACCCTTGGCTGTTCACGGAAACCTCCAGGCCCTAGCAGAAAAAAATAGAAATGAACCGAGCCGACTGGCGAAAGCGAGCTGTCGTAAAACCATCGAATCGCCAAATCTTCGAAGAACCAAGCTAGGATCTCACGAGTGGGGGGAAATGGGAAGGAGTGGAGGGTCAGGGCAGGACAGGCTTCCTTTACCCGGGCGAGTTTCCTTGTTAGTTGATTTAATCAGAAGTTAAACAACCCTTAGGCCCTAGACCTCAGACTTTTGCTGTAGTGACCAACCACAGCGCATTGCACAGCCCGCTCATCCCTTCTCTCTTCAAGGGCTCTCTCTCAACATATCCGATCCAACTTTTCTTCGATCTCTTTGGAATTGTTGCATCACGATCATGGATGAAGAGCGCGCTTTTGAACTTCTGTCCTGTCTTTGTTTTGCCTGTTTCGACCAAAGCTAGCTTGCATTGGCGGTAGAAAGCAAAGCAAAACAAAGCGGCTAGGCTGTTTGCTGCTGCACAACTCCTGATGTTTGATGCAGATAAGTCACTGTTGGGTTAGCACAGCAGTGCATTCATTATATTGCAACAATTGAGTCGAGGTTGTGAAACCTGATCATATGTGATGTCTACTGTACTATCCATACTGATATGGATGTCTACAGATACCAAATCAGCTCGAGCAGCTGCATGTCTCTGCCAACGGATGGGTTTGGCCCAGTTTTGGACCACAAGACGTCTGGTTGCATGCTTTCTTGGCTTTGTTCACTTCACTGTGCTTCAGCTTTGCAATCTCCAGAAGTGCATGCCGGACCTTTTGATCCGGACCATCCTCGGTGCGCATTCCCCACCTGCCTGCCCGTGGTGCACTCCACTGCAGTGACTTCACTGGAACTGGAAGGTACACAAAACTACAATGCTGCTCTAACAGTTTCCCCTGGTGCATGTGCGACCTTGATTTTCTCTGCTATACCTGTCTGGTTTGGCGCCATCGGAACTCTGTTCCTGTGCCACGTTTACTTATACGCCACGCCATCCCCCCAGTCAGTCACCTTCACTTTGACTCGGCACAAGCCACAGTTTAGCCATGTAGGCCGATGGGAATTACAGGCATCTGAGTGCAGATCCTCAAACATTCCCATCCTTGCTTAACAATTCCACGGCACTTTGACCCAAAAAGCCGCCTCAGTATGACGTCTCCCGCACGACAAGATTGGTTCCCGCGTCTATGGTCTCCTCGGAGCTAATCTCAGCGCTACTGGTAAATCCAGCACAACCCGCCCAATGGTCTGTTACCAAGACGCCGAAATGAGATCATGGCAGTGTGAAGGTACCACGGAGGACTCGTCCAAGCCCTTCAGACGCGTCAAGATTGGTGAGAGGCGATTTGCCCCTCTTGCTTATACGTTGCTAACATAGATCTACCCCAGATTTCCCATAGATACGCTTCCCAAGCTTCGATGCAAGCCTGAGGCTTATTCCCTTCGCAACGAACCCGAGATAAATTGTTGGCTCAAATATTCCAGCAATTCGGAGGGCCTCCGGCTTCGAGATGCGGCCACCAACGCAAGTTCCCGATCGTGGCGATTTCGACAGCGGGTCTGGCTACTTTTGTCCAGCTCCAGCAAATGTTACCTCAAAACTTGCAATTGGGCACCTTCAACCCGAAGGGACGAGCTGATTTGTAATTCCTGGCATTACATCAAAATCACCGCAACAGCCTAAAATGTCACCCTTCGCTTTCCCGTGTCCCTGACTTGACAAGGGCGATGCATGGCATGGCTCAACAGTCACAAACCTACCGAGGTGCTGCAGGGTTTGGCACCGACTTGAGCATCCTTGATGATCTACGTGGTGAGAAATGATGTGGAATTGAACCATTTATACGACATAATATGTAATCTTACGGCAGATGTTGACGGATGCTAGGGTTTCTAACACAATGGTGCTGAGGGGAATCTGCGACGGATAGATTGGCGAGATCTGTGGTCTCAATTGAGCCTTTACATCTTTAACAATCTGATTCAACTGCATGGACCCTTAACACAACTCGTCACTCTGTCGAAACTCGAGCTGCGCCATCAATTACTTTTCAGATTGCCACCTGCACACCTTGAGTTCATCACACCGCTTACATGCTCGGAGAAACAAAGGAAATAATCACACGAACGGCATTGACCCCCCCGGCAAATGTCTCGGAGTAAAACCAGCCCATGGCTTGTTGTAAGTTGCGTGATAATTGTGTCATCACACGCGGACCTTTCATCACCTACCGGACGCGAAATCATGTGATCGATCCGAGCACTCTTGGCCTTGTCCGCCGATCTTGAACTTTTGACAAGGGCACGGATGCCTGCAAGCGTTCAAAGTTGTTTCTCCCAACAAAGTTGCCATGCAAGTTTCATTATTCTCCGAGTGAGACCTCCGGTACGGCTGGAAACCTTCACTATTGCGCCAATATGCTAGCTTACTTCCAATGCAGATGGCTTCATCCTACCAGTGGCATGGAAGGCTCGTATGATAGGATGCACCATATTAACATCTAGCAGTTTTAGAATCTTCACGGCTTGATCATGCCGGCGGGATCTTTGGCCTTGTTGAAGAGGTTGCGTGTGCCGGCCAAGTTTGACAATCTAGTTTCCCACCAATGCAACCAACCATCAGGATGCAATCATAAAAGAAGGTGTCGGCACATTTGGCTAAGCAACGGCCTGTATTAAAGGTCCAAGGAGAACCTCCAGCTTCAATTTTAGCCTGGAATTCAGTCAGCTCTCTTACGATAAGAACAGCTACCCTGCCGCGCTTCCAACCCCTCTTCGCCGAAGGGAGACCAGGACTACGGATAGTTTGGCTAGCCAGCACACCCGGTAACTCTGCTTCGGATTCTGCGATGGGGGGTTGATAGTGACCCTTCTCAAAGCAGGCGTTATTGGCCTGCGAGGAGGAGGAGGGTTTATTTACAGAATTATAGTTGATGCATGGCCGTTTATGAGGAGTAAGTCGGACTTTGCCAGCCCTATCACAATAGGTCTGGCACCATCACGTCCAGTTTTACTTCCGCGTGGGCCGTGATTACTGTGAAAAGAGCCGAAGCGGCCCAGCTCGTTCTGACTGCAGCTGTGAATCTCCCCAGTGTCACGACTTTACTTGCTCTATACGTAGATTCGATATAAGATACGAGCTCAACAACAAAGGGCCGATCAAGCTTTATTTTGCATGACCCCGATATCAACTGCACATGTTGGGTGAAGATTGTGTCGTTGCTTCGGGGATAAAGCTTACGACAACAAGGTGATCAGCAAAGAACAAGACGGTAGGATGAAACAAAACATCCATCATGCAGGAAGAGAAAGTATTGAAACTCTGATAATGGGGTTTACTGGCTCCTCAACAGTTGCGAGCTAGCCAAGCTTCCTAGTCCATCACTGGTTTCTCCTGTGATGCGATTAAGAGGAATTGCGAACGATAGTCCCTATCCATCCTTGTGACATTGTGCAATACGGATCAACAGAGGGTCCTGTTTGCATTCTGCCTTGGTATCAAGTTTGCCACATTGAGAGATCTTTGGACTCCAAGATAGACAAGTACGCTTGAGTTGACGGCTCAATCACTCTGCTCAATGCTACACAGGACAGATTATATGCGATGCCCACATTATTGACCAACTACACATCGCATACTCTTATAGCCCATGAAAGAGTAATAGTGTGCAATATTATTTTATAACACTCTTTCATCGATACTATCTTCTGTGACTTCTAAACCTCTTTGCCTTCCGGTAGTGGCGTACGAAGGAACAACACCGCGACAGATGATGGAGGCAAGGCAACGGTGTGTGGCAACATAGACAGGTCTTGCAGCATAACACATACAAAGCAGAGGCATAGGAGATATATACGAACTGGATAATAGAAACAATGCAGCTGTTTTGGCTCAACTTTGGGTATCTGTGACCACTATCTTTTAACAACGCTTTTTTACTCCTCCATCTCATCGTCTACCTTGGCATCCTCGGATTTACTCTTCTTCTTCTTTTCTTTCTTTTCTTTCTTCTCTTTCTTCTCCTTTTTGTCTTTTTTCTCCTTCTTTTCCTTCTTCTCCTTTTTGTCCTTCTTACTCTTCTTCTTTTCCTTGTTGGCATCGCTGTCGTTGTCGGCCTGCTCAACCGGCTCATCCACGTCCATCTTGTCCTCCTCAGGAACAGGTTCTTCAACAACAGGCTCCTCGATAACAGGCTCCTCCACAGTCTCCTGAGTAGGCTTAGATTTAGGCTTCTCCTTCTCAGCAGTCTTGGGTCCGCGCTGCGGCAGAGTTGAGGGAACGTTTGCATCGACCTCTCTCATCCAGATCTTCCAATCTCCACGGCGAGTTTTCCACATATCACCCTTCCAGTTGCGCCAAACACTTCTGCCCATCCAGCTGTCTCGGAGCTCTGCCTCGTGCTCACCAAGTCGTGTCATAAAAGCTTCCTTCATGTGGAATGGAATGCTTCGCTCTTTGCCCTTGCTAGGGACTTCGACGATAGCGTTGATTAGGTTGTGACCAAATTGCGAAACAGCAAGCTCGTGTGTATGAGGCAGGATGGCGCTAGCAATGGACTTGTGGAAAGCAGGGTTTGCAGAGGAGATGGACAGGGCGGTTGTGAGGACGGTAACAGTAGGCATGGAGGTGGTTGCGAAGCGAACGAGAGTTGCCGGCTCGAGGGCAAGAAGAGACTCTTGAACACCCTTGGTGGGACCGGGGATCGAGAGGAGTGTAGTGAGAAGTTGGGCCCCGTGAGACTGAATAGCATACTCGTTCTTAGACAGCTGTTGGACATCCTTCTTCTTCTGTTCCTCATCTTTCAGACCGCAAAGGAAAACGACCAAGTCGGCTGGCGTCTTGCCGCATCCCTCCTTCAGTCCCTTGTTGAGTTTCTTGATCTCATCGTTGGCGCCACGGGCATTGCACCTCTCAAATAGTGTCTTGAGGACGTTGAGCCTGGACTTGGCGACCAGTTGAGGCACGGTGGGTGCAATCTTCTCCACAGCCTGCACAAGATCGTCTTTGCTCAAGCGGTTAAGCACGCGGATGGCGGCATAGGACGAGATGTCGTTTCGGACGTAACCCTCGATTCTGGGAAGGAAGATGTTCTGGTTAAGGGCCTTGAAGACTTTACCAGGGCAATGCGTAATGAGGGTCTCGATGAGTCGTGATCCAATTAAATCGTAGATCATGCCGTTGACAAACTCGGAAGCTTCAGATGAACTGTCGTTCAATGACTTGGGAGCACCGGGCAAGAGCTGGAACAATAGGGTTGGTTGTTCGGAGTCGGCTTTTTGCTCACTCTTGTTGAGAGTAAGGTCAAGTTCAAGCAGAAGCTGTAGCGTAGGGTTTCCGATAGGGTGTCTAGCAAGCACTCGCAAAGCAGTAGCATCCATTCCTGCAGTGGAATCTTGGATAATCTTCTTGGCTGCTAGGGAGAACGATGTAGGCACCGCTCTCAACCCCTGGTTCGCCTCATCTGTTGCAGCGGATCCGGCAACCGAAATCTTTTCCTTCTTCTTGCTCTTGACGAGGCTTCGCACTGAGGCGTCTTCCAAAGGTCGACCAGCGAGGACAAGCAAGAGCACGCGCAGGGTGTGAGATGCGAACCGGTCGGTGATGAGATAGGACAAAGCTCCTTCTAACTCGTCCAAGGTGGCAAGAAAATGGTCCTCCATTGATGTCTCGGGCGTCTGCATATCCGTATCGGTGCCCTTGGTGTCAACCACGAAGCCAGCGAGCTCTTGCGATACTACACCCGCAGAGCGAAGGAATAAGGCTTCGCAGCAGTGACTCGCGAATCGGTGCTGAACGAGGGAGAGAAAGTGGCCTCCAAACGCCTCGAACAGGTGCTTCTTCTGCGCCGTGTTGGAGAGCTGAATAATTCGCTCCATCAATCTCGAGCAAGACTGACTGCTGGCGAGCTTGAGCTCTTTGCCCTGGGCCTCCTTGTAAACGTTTTCGAGAAAGATGTCGCGGTCTTCGGTCGAGGGGAATTGGTTCAGCTCTAGCAATTCGTCGGCGCGTCGGAAGTATTCTTGCTCCTCTTCAGCGAGCATACCAAAGAATTCGGTCTCGCCAATGCCATTTTGCTGAGCATCTTGGCCATCTTGGTAGTCGTAGCCATTGTTGTTGTTGTTGTCATGATGCTCATCGTCGACAGTGCGCTGGCGCTTGGAGTCGTTCTCGTATGATTCTTGCTGCTGTTCAGCCTCTTCGAATCTCTTTCTCTTCTTCTCCTCGCGGCCGACGCCACGTCTTGTTCTGGGCTTGGGCATTTTGAATTGTAGGTATTCAATGAAGGTCGGTTTGCGCAAGTCGAGAGAAGTTCGGCGGGGCGTTGACTGCTCCAGAAACTTTTTTTCTGGATTCAAAGCGCTAGGGGGATTACCGATAAGAGATAACCACAACACCAGCCCCACAGCTAACAACATCCACCACCTCCATAGTATAGGTACTCAATTCCTATAAGACAAAATTTATGCTACAAGCTTCATTTCATAAACAGCTGACATTTATGAAAAGCCGAAACAAGATATCCATGCCTGACCTCAGTATTGTACAGTACTTCCCTCCCTGTCAGCGGCCCAGGTCCAGGTTCTCGGTAACTGCAGGAGCAAGCAGCCACACGAACTGATAGAGAAGCGTGCATGTCGTACGTACCTGGGTGGTTCAAATTAGATATTTCTTTGTGAGTCATAGGAGTAGGCCAAACTCACTGGAAGCCTCCTAGTGGCTTCTGAGTATTGTTATAGACAGCCTCACTTTTATTGTGAGATGACAGGTCGACTACATTCAGACCGTACTCGTCTCTTCGGGCGTCAATACATCGAGAACATAAGTTACTTGCGAGCTGCCCGCACAGACATCTCTACTGACTCCATTGCATCCAATTGTACCCCACATGCTGCGGGACGAACTAATAAGGAATTGCCCGATCAGAGCTCATATGTAAACAGGCTGGCATGGATGGTAGACCAGGCTGTATACGAAAAGCCTGATGAAAAAGAAGGAAGAAAACACAAGGTCCTCAGTTCAGCAGGATATGGCTGACTTCAACGATGTTGTACGGTTTTACTGTTTGGCACGGAGATGCTAGCCGTTACACAAACTCGGGATTCTTTTAGAGTTGAAGGACTCGAAATGCAAATAAAAGGGGAGTTGATATCAAACGCCAAGGTACCTCTAGTAATAAACAACCCCATCTCTCAGGTAGTTTCCCACCAAGTTGAATGGTAGTGATGGGATCGTCTGGCCAATGGGCTCATATAGGTAATGGATCTGGCGAGGCCTCACGGGTACTGTACCTTGCATTTACTAGCGGTCCATGGTGCTTGTAAGCCAGCCCAGCCAAGAACAGAAGGAAATGAGAATGAGATACAGGGGGAATTAAAAAAAAGAAAGTGTGAGTTTGAAACAGAAAAAAAATGCAGGCTCAGGGGTTTAAACCCTTCAATGGCGCGAGTCTGTCAGGATACGAGGCCAATTGGATCTGCTCAACTCGACAGCCCACTGCAAACGTTTACTTCTAGCCATGAACTAATCTGGACTACTATTTAGCTTAGCTTACCTATTTGACAGCGGTATTGAAACTGGCCAAGGCTTGAACTTTGGACAGGAACCGAAACAGCTGAGAAACTGCAGAAGCAAACCATCGAGTGATCTATGTTCTCAGCAACTTCATCACAGTCGGCTTGAGTGGGTAGAACTGACGAGTTCTTCTTTTGGTTAGGTACTAACCTAGGAATCGGCGGCCTCTAGGCAAGCATGAATGTGAGGGTCTCCTACGTGTGGTCACTATGGAGGCATCGAATGCTAGCTGAAATGATTGATCCGAACAACGGTACATATCAAACTTGAGTGTCATTTCGGATCACCCCCGGCAACTGTGGAGACTTGTTTATCTCTTTTCCCCGCCAGTCTTACCAGGTATCTATCGTTACATGGGCGGGCCATCAATGATGGATGGCCTTCGTCTATCTTCAGCAGTCTCTACATGAAGCATTGAACAAGAGAACCCTTCTCAAGTCAACGCTCCTGATGAAAAGCTCTCTCATCAGTCTTGACTTGTAATCATAATAGGCCTTTGACAACAACAAAAAGCATGATCGCCCTCCGAAGATCCTTCTGACAGCGGGCTGTGACAAGGGCATTCACGAACCGAACCGCTAATGCTACGCCGAGAATCCCAGGCGCTGATCTATCGAATCCGAAACCACCAGAGCAAGAAAGCTCTTCAAGCCACCATCATCCAGAGCAGACGGTGAAGGGAAGTCTTGTCGTCCCATTCGATTACTTAGTTCGCTTATGCATTGCACAGACACAAGACCATGAATAACGACCGTCTACCCCCTGGCTTTTTCACCCTGTTTTGCCATGTCATCTAACATACTGAGTATTTGCTTTTTCTTTTACACAAATGAAAAGGTTGAAAATATAGCTTAGCGAAGTGAGAAGAATGAGCTAGACGGTTACGCTCTTCCGCTGGAAATGTATAAAGAGCTTGAGAGTAGGAGCTATTGTAGTAATCTGAGTGACTACTACACTTGCCAATTTATACACCAAACCCCGACTTTCTATCTATACATAAACTCACCATGATTGGAAAGGAGGTTTCTGGTCCAAATGACGAGTTGTTGGTACCAAGAACTCCCAATCCCCAACCTGAGCCTTCGCACTCCCATGACTCCAGTGTCCTTGTACCACGACCAGCTCCTGCTCGCAACGATACCAGCACAACCAAAGAAAGCAGCCCTGAGTCTCCCAGGAGTGACTGAGTAGAGCCCGCTCTACCAATATCTATGGCATCTAGTCTACACGTATTTGTACGGTCGTGGAGAAATTTCCAATCATTGGAGTGGAAAAAGAGAGCTTGAGAAGAGGAATTTGGAAAGGTATGTACTCGACATGTACCAAACCTGCATTTATGCAGTAGATCTAATTGATGAATCTCAGGTCACAATAAGTTTACTGGATAGATTGGGGGATGGCAAAACTGATGTCTTTGAGAATTATTTCAAATGAAGTGCCTGTCCTTGTAGCAACAAAAGACAAAGCTTTGGGGGAAATTTAATGGGCTTAACAATATTTATGTAGTCGACTGAGAGTTACAATTCGCTAAAAATAAGAATTCTTCTGCTTAGACTTTGGGAAGCCTCAAATTGACTACATGTTGACTTACAAGATCGCAGAACGTGACATGTAGCCCAATACCTTCTCTCCTGCTGTTCAAAATAGGCGCGCCACTTCCCATGATTCGTCAATTACACGACAATGCGGCTGTCAAGCGCAGGATGGTGTTGGTCTTGGTTGGGGTTGGATTGGGGGAGTGTCCAGGGGCTGCGTTACAAATATGGTACCGCCAGAGTACAGCAAGGGGTAGGGATGTGACGTGTCGGTTGGCCTCGATTTGCTGCAGGCTGCAGATGCATTGATGTCAGACAGAGAGCGCCAGTCATGTATGTCACTTTTTGTCGTTGCTTTGTCTCGGCACAGCCCGTCTGTTCTACATGCAATATGTAGTAATTGTATGTTGAAGTTTTTGGCCGACCAAGATCCATCAACAAAAGAACGAGGCAACCGCAGTTGCGGTGTGCGACGACTGTGGGTGTGGTGTTGGTAATGGCAGTAGTAGTGGTAGAAACGAGTCTCACTGCATGTCAATTGGCGGCGTGCGTGCCATGTCAGTCATGGACGAAGATCTCTGGGGAGAATGTAGTTTCGTTCGAAGATAAATAGTCGTCGGAGCCTTCGCCAAATACTTTCGTCGAGTTCAATTCGAGAACAGCTTCAATCAGTCAGCAAGCACGAACCTCTTGGACGCTTTCATAGCCTTATATCAACATGCCTCAACCCAAGCAACTGCAAACAGCCAGTGACGACATTGCGCAGCCTCAAGACTTCGAACTCCCAATGAGAAATGAAACATTACACGTACCGGGTACTGGGCCATTGGACATCGCAATGTTGCTGAAGCACGCTGACCATGTGACTTTCGAAATAGATCTGGAGGGCCAGCCTAAGGATAGAGGTATGTCGCCCTATCTGTATTCCAGTCAATAGGTGCTCAAGTGCATGGCAGACGAACCAAGTGGGTGGTTCCGCCTGTGTCGACAACAGAGACGTGACACGAGACATATGGTACTCCCCCGATTCACAGAAATACACATGCATTGCCTCAATGGCCTTGCAAACACTATATCGTCCCTTTACGCGGCGGTAAGAAGAACAGACAAAGCGGGTGAAGATATCTCAGAGCTCTCTGACAAGCTTTACCAATTAACCATGAGATATGGTGAGACCAGCGGCCATGCAGAATGGGAGCCCTCCAACGTATACGAACTGATTGGGTTGTAGACCAAATGTTACTTCGAGCAAACCAAATCCATGCCCTTGACCAGCCATACAGCAGATTTTTGAGGAACCTGTTGCCTTTCAATAGGGGTATATTGAAGGATGTTGACACCAGCTTCTTTGACGAACCGATCGATGACTGGGTATCGATCCCAGACCAGGACAGACTGGATCAGCTTATCACTCTGATAATGGCCACCGACATTGGCAGCGTGTTAGCTGTGAGTTTTCTCTGCACCGCCCGTCAAGTGATTCGTAGTAATAAGTGTCAGAAACCGTTCCGATCAAACACGGAGACGATTGGGGAACACATGCTGGATGATTACCATGAAGGGGTGATGAAATTTGTGATTTTCACCCTTTTCAGTCTCATCCTCGGAATCTTCGCCTGTGCCCCGGCCGGGATTCAGTCTTTGAATGTCGTATCGACTATTGGGGAAGTAGCGGTATACGTGGCGTTTGTAATAGTATTTGGCTGGCTGGTCCTGGGACTGTTTCGACGCTTCGAGAAATCGCTCTTGATTTCCCTGGCTTTTGCGGGACTCATGGCTAATCTGTTACGCGGCAACAACTGAGCTGCGACGGCAGTATCTTAGTGGAGGTGTTGGAGATGGAACCGACCGAGTAAATGTATCAAGTCATCTTGCTCACAGTATAAGGAACGTATGTATTCATAGGACAGTTTGTCGAAGCGACGCGTGTCCCGTGTGCACTTTCTGGTGACTGTCTCGCTATCGAAGGAAGTGGGCGTGATGTCGTATATTGAACCAAGGGGCGTAAGGCAGATAACCTGTGACAAAACCGATACTGATACGAATGGGATCAAGGTTAGAAAAGACGAAGGTCATCAAGTAACAAAGACCAATACCATAGTTGTGATGTTCTTGACATGGCAATTGCAGGAGGGAAAAGTGAGGTGCTGAGAAAAGGAGAAATAATGAGTGTGCAGAGCCTCACCACTACCAAGAACCTAGGTCTGCTACCACCCTGGCAGGTTAACCAGGTGTCATTTCCAACTCTCCTATGTCATTTTCCAGGCAACAACCGTCACTATAGGCCAGAAAAGAGGCCTTTCAACATCAAAGATGGAACAGATTGAATCCGTGATTGCAACAGCTAACCAAATGTATTTCGAGAGTAGGTCTGTTGTAGACGCGTGCTCAGCAAGTTGCTAACTAGGTATCATGTCTGGACCATATCCAACCTATTCTGCTTCAATTGTTAACCTTAGGATTGGCCTCCAAAGCCGGGCTTGGTTTTCAGCTGATCAGAAGCGAATGCCAGGCTAGAGTAAAGTGGGAAATTAGATCCCACTGGCATGCAGGAACATGAAGCGGCGACAAAAAACGATAGGGGCTGGCTCTTCTCGCAACTCGGTCAGTGCAACCGTGTAGGTGTCAGATGTTAACGCTGACAGCCCGTCGAAGCAAACGATAGTTGAAACAACTAGGCAAGAGTCATTCTGGGCTCGGTTGGCCTTTGGATTCAGGGTTAGCATTGGGTGGTGGCTTTCTGTGTTCTGCACGCTGGGCGGTGCGTCTCTCGTCGCTGTAGAAACTCCCCACTTGTCCTGTTTGACAATCGCGTGTGGTCGATCCAGACTTGGATATTTATGGTGATCTAGTGCGTATGAATCGTTTGTGCCAATTCAAATACGTAGCCCTAAAATGGCGTATTAAAGGTGGTTGGTGCCAAATGATTGCTTGTACTCGACACATCATACCCGTTTCGGGGTTGAGGTCCTCCCCGACAGGCCGTGACCCATTCCCAGTACTTGCTCCCCATGGGCGAACCAGAAACACAAAAAAGTTTTCAGGAAGAGAGGCAGACCAGTTGCCTCGCCTCAAAATTAAGTGTTGGGTTACCACCGGTGCCGTATTAGCTAGGAATAGCCTGGAATTTGTATCGCGCTGGACATCCATCCCCCTGTATTGCAATTCACTTCGTCAGCATCATCCCAAGAGTCAACAAGGCGTTAGCAATTCTGTACCACCAGCGATTTGGAGAGCGATAACAAACCCCTCAATTGGCATTTGGTCAAAGTCTGTCTGTCAGTCAAGTCTTCCAGCCTTGCAGGCTAGGTTTTCGATGTGACAGGCGCCCAGTCCTAGGTACAGTGACCCTGGACATTCAGTCTTGTTGACCGCTTTTCACTGCGTTCCAAATTGGACCGATATTCACAGTGACGCTGACCTGCACCTCAACCATCCAAAATTCTCCAGAGCGGCGGGGGAATAAAGAAGAGTCATTGTTGATTTCGAAGCCAGAATTGCCTGCTCTTCATTCATTTTTCTGTGTTGTCCGATAGTGCCGCGTCCACGATACGCCCGGCATCACGATGCGAAAATAAGCCACAAACGAGGCCAAATTGTCTAAAAACAGTCGCCTGTGAGTTCTGGTCGCCTGCCAGCCAGCTTGGGATCGAGTTGTCGCACTTGCGACAGTCATGGTAGTCGGCCGCGTCGTTTTCATCTGTTTTTATCAGACATTGAAATTCCAGTGAAAATGAGTTCTTGAAAGACCAGCATGGAGAATTCTTCGAAATGATCGCGGCAATGGTTCAAGTGAACGAAATGGTACCAGAGCGATTCGATCAGGCGATGCTCATGGTGTTGGTTGAGCTGTATCGATAACAAAGTCCCAGTCGTTGTCCGATATTCCTCAATCACGACAACTCCAGTGAGTTCAAGTCGCGGCCAGTTCAGGAATGAGAAGTTTATCTGTTCTCGACGCTGGACATTCTTCAATGATAGGGGTCGAAAATTGGACCTCGGGTTCGGGCTGTCGTGGGGGCCCAATTTCAATCAATAGTGCTGTCCGCTGGACATCCCGTCACAGGGTGGGCCAAGGCAACACAGCCAATGATGGTAAGAACTGTCCACGATTTCCCAGCCGGGAATTGTTACCTAGGCAGTAGGTAGTTCCTACTTTTGGGATAAAAAAGCTTCTCAAGAAGACTCAGCTCAGGCAACGGAAGGAACAGCGAAGCTGAAACGAAATGGCCAGACTGATACTGGGACTAAATCCCTCAGCACCAAGGTTTACGGGGGCACAGCATGGATGGCTACTACTCCCATCTCTACCTCGCATTCATCTTGAAACAGAAAGAACTGCACATATTTGTGTTGGACGATTCTTCCAATGTGCTACTCGGGGATATTGGAGACCAACTACCCTGCCATACAAATACGATCGGATACTCAACATGGAGAATCACTGTTGTCTCTTGTCCCCCAGTAGCTGCCTTATGATCTCCAAGTCGGTAATCAGGAATCTCACTACATCTTCAGAGCAGTGATGCAGCAAAATACAGGATTGTATTTCAAGCTGTTGCCCTACACGGAAGATTCTTCAATGCTACCCTCTCATACGGTTTTCAAAAGGCAGCTTTCTGATCCCATCTTCGCATCGCCACAACGGGCATCAATCACCGAGGACAGTATATTGGGGACAACCTAGCAAGTCTGAGCGTCCCAGCTGGAAATGTCGTGTCAACCAACGCCCAGTGCCAATTTGTTGCGGCAAAGCGCCTGGGCCTCCCCTGAAAGCGGCACACGCGCCTGGGCACTCGATAAACAAGCCTTGGTCCGATTGCCCAATTTTCTACTATCTCCTATAAACAACCTCTCTTGAGAGGTTCAACACTGGGCAGCGTCATGAATGTAAGTCAAGAATTTGGAGTCAACAGTAGATTCTGGTAAGATTGACTGCCATTCATATGCCCTTTACCCACCCACCCATCCATGACGGCTTCAGCCCCGCTGAGGCCTTCCTGTGGATGCCTTTTCCATCCTCAGGTTCAGCAAATAATCAACATCTAAAGATGAAGCAGTCTTCAACATCACAAAGAGCGGTGAATATCAGCATCTGTTGGTTTTGCACATCGGAAGGCTCAGCCTCTTTCTCGTGGAAAGATGGTGTCTTGAAGGGGCCAGATTCTTGCGAATATTGGATCGGTGAAGCCAAAGGGGGAGGCATCGCCATCTTTTGTTACCCAACCAACACCCTCGTGTTATCAAATGTATTCATCACCCAATCACAGGCATAAAGGTATCTGCATCTTGAAAAGTGTCATCTGCACATACACAAGTCCTCAGCAAGTACTCTCCTTGTCACGCACCTGTTGGAGCGGTACGGCCCGTGGGCGGCAACTCATTGGTCCTTGGGGGCGGAAAGAAGATCTTTCAGAGGTCACACGAAGGTAGATTCGTCCATAATTCGTCTGTCAGCAACATTCATGATATACAATGTGGTGTCACGGCTCTGTATCTCACTCGACAGCTGATTTGAGCCTCATTGAGATGGAGGTGGAAGGATAAGGTAATGCCACAGCCTGATTCTGGGACAACTCTCAGCTGCCCAAGAGAGATTTCTCCGTAATCACTCTACGATGTTGGGTGTTTGTGGTTACATCCATGACACCCGCGCGGTTCTTAAGCGCGCTCCGCACGAAACCGGGAGTGCATATCGATAGAGGAAACGAAGGTTCGCCATGTTGATAACCAAAATTTACCTTAATCTGTTCAGCTTCGAATGTGTCGTCTTCAATGCCAAACGCTAATTGGGGCAAGGTTGGAGTGTTTCGAGCATTCTTCTTTACAAAGAGATATTTAGATCCTATAGCAACGAATGAAAGAGAATGTTAAGGCCAATTTTGCGTATAACTTGGTTGCGGTTATTAATAGGCGCTGTTCACCAACGACATCATGGCCGCTGGCAACATTGAAGCAATGCCAGTAAAATTGCATTCATAAGGCCTCTGCTACATCATGGATAGCCAGAGATAGTCAAGTCAAGGGGTCATAGGGAGTCTCCTCAATTATAGACAACGATGCTTTTTCACCCAACTACGAATCAAATCGAGTTCGCCAGAACTCTCATCATACACCAAAGGACTCGCCTAGAACATGTATATAACCTAGTCGACTATAAACCGTGCAATTACAGACAAGAGAATTGAAACAAGTGTGTGGACCACTTATCTTTGGGAACAGCTCCTATTGTGAATTCATTCTTTCAAGCTTCAATCGGGATGCATTATATTGTGGACTAACGGCCTCGCCGAGAGGCTTAAATCATGGAGCTGAAAATAGCACTAGGATCGTAGTTAGCTTAGATTGAGATCTCTAGTCTAGAGCGTTGCAGCTGTAGGGCTGATGCATTGGTTAGCTAGTCACATCTCGGGTCCGAACCAACCCAGGTAGGGAAGCATATCCGATACACATTTCGCCCTTCCTATCAATCAAAACATCCATACACCGACAATGAACAGCAGCGATAAAAAGATTCCAGCAACTTTTCTCTGTGTAAACAATCTCACAGGTCTGATCTGACCAGTATAATGTTAGGAGAAAGTGAGTTCAAACCGAGTATTGATGTCTAGTCCAAAATGTCCTCAACTAGCCTTTCGAGGACATCAATAGCTTCTCCTAGCGGCAGGAGAGCGTCATCGATAAGGCAGAAAAACGGCCGCCACTCAAAGGTAGGACGGTTGATGAGGCTCAATCGGCAATAACCCTGGAACCTAAACAATGCCACCCAGGTAGCTATGAAATCACTAGTGTCTGATATTGGGCGGCTGAAGTGAAGTGGGGATATTACAAACTATCGAATCCTCCTCAGGAAAGAAGGGGGAAAAAAGCGACGGAGCTTTCCGAAGAGGGTAACTTGTGGTTCTCTCCTGCGAAGCGAAAGGACAAAGCTAGAGTTTCTGGGCGAGATAGGACAATGGTGTTTGTTGTTCTTGCAGACCTAGTTGCGAGCTATGAGTTACTGCGGCTGGCTGATGGGTATGGTGAGCCCGACGGAGCAAGCTTTGAATAGCCAATGCTCGCTTATGGGACGATCTTAAAGACGGTGTGTTTCCTGCTTGATTGATTCATTCATTCATTCTATAAGAGACGAGATCACCTTGCCACTATCTGGCTGTAATATCGACCAAGACTCTTGGAGGGAATCCAGTCTACCCTTCATCATGACCATCCAAGAAGTCGGGCACTCTTCAACTCAGCTTATTGTTAACGATAACACAAGGAGCCCTCCTCACCAAGAAATGACTATCTCAGAGAAGAAAGTCCTTACGCCTGCCGTTACTCCTTTAAATGCACCTGGAACAACTACAAACCCACCCACTTCACTCAACGAGTGTGACTTTCGGAATCCCTCCTCATCTCCAGGACCTTCCTCTATACAAACCAAGGGAATTGAGGACATACCTTCAACCATAACGCGAGGATGGCGCTTTTATGGTGCTTTTGGCACGTTGTGTCTGGTCACTTTCATTATTGCTCTTGACTCGACCATCATCTGCGTTGCATTGCCGGTAGGTTCATCCTCGATTAATGATATTATTCTCTACTGACGCAGGCCAAAGACTATTGCAGAAGACATCGGAGCCTCAGCGATCGAAGCCTTCTGGTGCGGTACCAGCTTTCTCCTCGCTTCGACCGTCATCCAACCCCCTGTCGCATCACTATCTCACATCTTTGGTCGACGACCTGCTCTCCTGGCCTCGGTGACCATCTTCGCGGGCGGCAGTATAATGGCTGCACTCGCGAAGAACGTCTCTGTGTTGCTCGGAGGTCGAACACTTCAAGGTCTTGGTTCTGGTGGCATTCTTGCCCTGACATATGTCATCGCCACGGATCTCGTGAGTCTTAGAGAGCGAGGTAAATGGTTCGGCCTTATCTCTCTCAACTGGGCTATTGGTAGTATTCTTGGCCCCTTGATTGGCGGTGCACTTGTCGAAGTATCCTGGCCTTGGTTGTTCTGGATCAACTTGCCGTTCTGTGGTGTCGCTTACATCATGATCCCAATTACCATGCGCATCAAGCGAAAGGAGGATGCATCAGTCAACACCAAAATCAAGGAGTTCGACTGGATTGGAACTATTATATTTGTTGCGTCTTTGACAAGCTTGTTGATCCCTCTCAGTTGGGGTGAGTTAAATGCCTATCCATTAACCAGTCGTCATATTCCTTGTTACTGACTGGCATTCATAGGCGGTATCATGTACGACTGGAGTAGTCCTAGGACTCTTGTTCCTCTCGTTCTTGGTATTCTGGGTCTCGTCGCTTTCGGTGTTCACATCAAGTTCTGCAGAAAGTATTCTCGATGCGATCCTCTTCTACGGCCTAGTCTCTTTACCTCCCTTACAGCCCTCTCTGCCTACTTTGCGACCATCATTCATGGTATTATAGTATGGTGCCTTGTTTACTATGTCCCCCTATACCACGAAATTCGAGGCTCGTCACCTATCACTGCAGGCGTCGCTGTCTTGCCATTCACTGGTACGGTAGCGCCAGCTGCTGTGGTGGTTGGTCTCCTGATTGCCAAGACGGGCGCATACAGACCTTTTATCTGGGCTGGATGGGTTCTGGTACCTCTTGGAATGGGCTTGATGATGCTACTTGAAAAAGACACAGAGACCTTTAGATGGGTGCTCATCTACCTTACAGGGGGACTCGGTCTGGGCATTCTCTACTCAGCCCAGGCCTTTGCTGCCCAGGCTTCTGCTTCCAACTGCGATCTTCCATTCGCCGCCAGTCTGTACGCGTTCTGTCGCTCTCTTGGCCAGGGAATTGGCGTTGCTGTTGGCGGAGTCACTTTTCAGAACGAGTTCCGCAAGCAGATCGAGAAGGGCAGCGAGTTTGCCTCTAAAGCTGATGAATGGGCCAAAGATGCATCGGCGCTGGTTCAGGTCATCAAGAAGTCTCCTGCTAGTATGCAGTTGATGAAAGATACTATTGTTGATGGTTACATTAAGGGTCTAAGAACAGTCTGGATGGTTTTGACACTAGTGGCTTGCGTTGCACTTATAGTATCACTTGCATGTGTCAAGGCCAAAAGCTTGGATCGTAAGTTTGAGACTGAGCATGTATTGAATCAGGGTGGAGGAGAGAAGAGCGGCAAGTCAACACCAGATATAGATGTCTGATGCTGAAGATTATTATTCTCGACGACTGACACTCTCAACAACAACGTTTTGAGATACAAAAGGACGCATGAACGGCTGCAAATGTATATAGTCTCTCAGATATTACGAGTGAAAGCTTCAATTTGAACGCCCTTTGCCTACGTCAGCTGGATTATTTCTGATGTGAAACTTTGAAGCTGCATCCATGACCATAAGTTGACAGGATGTTCATGAGCCCCATTCCATCGTCGACATAGCCTAGGCTTACCGAGGAAGTATCAACAAGCAACGAAGGCAAGATGGCCGAGCGGTCTAAGGCGCTGTGTTCAGGTTCGATTCGAACTAGGACGATTCGCAGTCTCGAAAGGGGCCTGGGTTCGAATCCCAGTCTTGTCAGCTTTCTTTTTTTCATCTCCGACTCTGAATAGCCAGTCGGTCATTCTTTTTGCTGTCGACGGTCTTAATTGTGTCTCGGATAGAGAAACCAGTTGCAATCTTCAAAGATGGTGGCTGGCGGGTAGGTACCTTTTCACAGTGCCACAGTGTGATCATTCCAAGTAATGGCGTCACTGATTCAGCCCAGTGCGACAAAGCTTTGAGTTTAAGCTGTTTTAGTGGAGGTTATCATAGCTCAGGTACCGCCCCTCCAACTTGCCAGGTCAATTTGATAGTGGACGCGGCTACGCGCGCTTCGCGATCTCAACCGCGTAAATTGGTTAGGTTCTATACTACCCAGGTTCCTTCTCTGACGCCAACGCTTCTTGTCCCTCGTCCCTCCTCCCGTCACTCACTTACCTCTTATCACTCACGAATGTCTTGTACTCCGCACCTGCAATGGCAACGGCCTCTTCCTCTTCCAGTCTGTCGTCGCCGGCTTCTTTCGTAACCGCGCATGATGTTACTCTCGACAAGTCTACGGCCGCCAGCAGCCCCGTACAAGACAACCCTTGTCCCTATCGCGATGTGCGACAATTGCCCCGCGACTTGAAGTCGCATTGCCAGATTCTTCTTGAAGAACAACTATGTATATTGGCCTGTTTCTTTCGACGGAATCAGTTCTAATTTCTTGGTAGATACTTCCGCGATTAATCTCCTCAACAGCATCGCCGCATCTGGCGGATCGAAACGCAAACCCACAAAGAAGCCTATCGCTATCCCTCCCCCTACTCATCTCGCCCTCCTAAATACCCTCGTGGTCCACCCTCTTCTCACAACGCGCGCAGAGAAGAAGAATCAGATTGATGTTTCCTCCTACGCCTTGGATTATCTGCGCAATATCCTTACCCTTGTTGGCCCTGTCAATGCCGACTTCAGAACAGCCTTTCAATTCAGTTCCGCACCACGCTGGGGTCGCCGATGGGATCAAACCGCACATGGGAACGATAGCGACATGTCTGATGCGGCTTCGAACGGTGATGAGGAACGACTTAAAGGCAAGCTTGCAAATGACGGCAGTGTATGGAACCGCGGGCAGGACTTTTGGTCAACCATTGGTTGGGCGTTTAACTGCAGCACATTATATCCAGCAAGATGGCGTTACTGGAGAGCTTGGTTAGAATTCATGTTGGAAGTTTTGGAAGCTGACTGGGACGAACGTGAGCGACGCGATAAGGAAGCGCAGCAAGCGAATGGCCCAGGCAGCGAAATGCCTCGTACGTCACGCGAGGAGTCCATCATTGTTATGTATATGAATCAACAGAACGGGCGTCAAAACGGAGCCAGAGGATTCATCAAAGCGTTGTTTGCAGATGGAAGCGAGATATCGTCATCTGCATATCGGGAGGTATTCGACAAAGAGCCTAAAGGCCCGCGGAAGCAGTCTAAGAAACGAAAGCGGGAGCAAGTGCTCGACTTGGAGAACGATAAATTTGGCGACTACTTCGACGATGAGTCTATGTCTTCGGGTGTTTCTGAACCACCCACCCCTCAGAAACCCAAGGATTCGCGAAAGTTAGGGACTGCTGGAGTGCATGCGCCAGGTTTCGTCGAGTCGGTCAACATCCGTCTTCGCCTTTTCAGTTTACTATCGGCAGTAACATGGTCACTGCAAAAGTCAGCCGATCTCAACCGCTTGTACGAAGAGTATTGTGCATCCCTGAAACTTTTACCCCTTCCTATGTTTTCACTTTTTGCTTGCCAACGGCCAAACATCCTTGTTTCCGAAGCACGCATTACCATTACCAAGGAACTGTTCGACTTATTATTACCATCATCCTACAAGCACCCCTCCAAAGTTGACAAGGAGGGTGAGGCAAGGGGAGCGTTGACCTTGCCAATGTTAGAGCATTGTTATGTCAGCCATCCAGCTAACACTGTGGCGCTGGAAGAGAACGCAAAACTATCCCTGGTTGTAGAAGATGCTATACAGCTTCTATGGGCCTGCGACTTAATGAAATATTCAGAAGATTTTGAAGCAGCTGTCGAGAAGGGTATTAAGGCTCGGGAAACAAAAGCAAAGAAGCGGCGCACTGGGAAAATGAAGGGCGACGAAGCTGATGTCCTTGCGCAAGAAGTTCTTACCAATTCTAGCGAAAGAATTCGGATTTTGCTCGAAGCATTAAAACTTGATCAGGAAGCGGCGTCATGAGAACGGTAATGCTTGGGGGTTCCTGCGGTTGTTCGGTGTTGTACACTTTTATAGACTACCCGTGTATATAGACATAATGTCGTAATGAATGATGATACCCCATATTTGCCTCCACGAACCTGCTTCGTGCCTTTTCTCATTTATCGCTCTTGTACAGTATAATTACAATTGATGCGGTGTTCATAACTGCAGAATGAACTGCGGAGATGAACCACGCTGGATTAATGCCTGCCTCAGCGCCTCTTGGCTGCCGGCGGAGTCCAAGCAGAAGGCTGCCATGTCTCGCCTGGTGCCCTTGCCTTGGCCTTGGCCCAAGGGTCGTCCTTCTTTTCAACCTCATCTTCGATTTTTTTCGCGCCTGCATCAGCCTGAACACCCTTACTGTCCTGACCCAAGGAGCTGACATTGGCTGGTTGCAGCAAAGGTGCCGGCGCAGCTTGTGGTGCTTCCATAACCCGCGGCTTGGCCTCCCATCGAGCATCCGCCTCAGCAGCAAGTGTCTTCATTCTCGCCTGACGCACGACATCGCCCTGTTGCTCTTCAATAGTCGGGGGTTCCGTCCGTGTGTGTCGCAGCCATTGATGCCACTGCGGGCTGACCTTTACAGATGAGTAATGCGTTGATCTTGGGTATTCAACAATTCGTCGCCAGCGCTCGTTGCTCTCAGCGCCGCGCGTAAGTCGAAACTCCCAGTATGTATTTCCCTGGAGATCAAAACCTGGTGGTGTGTAAGTCAGAGAGTCATGGGGCTGGAGAGGCAGTCAACGAACCCATGAGGAAGCGCTTGCGCCATGGTAGGCGGAGAGCTTTCCACTTGTACCAGGCCCGGGTAACGGGACCAATCTGTTTTGTGGCCATTGCGCCTGTATGTTTGCGTCTGGAGTTTCAGTGTATGTCACCAAAGAAATGGAGGGGCGCAAACGACATAGTGAAGTCTTGAATCCATGACAAATTCTCAGCCACGTCATGATGCTCCAGCCACCGCAACCGTCACCCCAGCCACCCTATATCAAGTCCACGTCATTTCTTGGTGGGTTGGATTGGCGTTGGGTGCCATGCCGCCCAATCTTGCCTTAGTACATCGATCTATGGTACTAATTCCTTGAATACCTCTCACCTCGGATCCTCAGGGATAATCTTACCCTTTTTTCCTTTTTTCTATACTTCTCGATCCGTATCTTGCACCTGAAAGCTGATCTCCCACAAACTCGTCGGAGATAGTTTCATTTCTTTTACTGCGACTTGATACCCCTCCCCGCCTAATCTTGAAGCTGTGCAACCATTGCGACAGGACAGCGCGGTATACACAAATTCACGACCTTTCAGTGCCAACTCGTACCAGACGAAATAGAATCCTACTTAATTCCGTCTCCCTCGAAGTGATTGAACTACTGCTACCTCTCGATAATCCCACCACAAATTCGTCATCATCATGGCGTCCGTGTCATCACTTGATAAAGACTTGCGCAAGATGCGCCTAGAGAAATACACACCTGCTGCAGCGAACGAAGCGCGCTCATGGATTGAGGATATGTTAGGGGAGAGTCTCCCTTCATCAGATCTTCTAGAGGGACTCAAAGATGGAGTCGCTTTGTGCAAGTAAGTTAACCCCAGTCTTGGCGATCATGGATGCGGGACTTATACAACTTTCAGGCTCGCCAATCTCGCTCTGCCGCCCCCAGGACTCCGATTCAAGAAATCCGCCATGCCTTTTGTACAAATGGAAAATATCTCACTCTTCCTACGCGCATGCCAATCTCCGCCGTTGAACCTTCAGCAACACGACACATTCTTAACTGTCGATTTGTTCGAGCAGAAAGACCCGGCGCAAGTTCTACAGTGTATCGGCGCATTTAGCAGAGCGGCTCACGCTGCGAACCCTCAAAACTTCCCTATATCGATTGGGCCCAAGAACCGACCAGAAACTGTGACACCGCAAGGAACGGGCTCGAGAACCCCTACTGGAACTCGTGACCGAGGCGCATCTGTCACTAGCAACAAGTCGCCCGCCTTTGGACGCTCTGCTATGATGCCTCATCGAACAGGTGACTCCGGTTCTGGTAGATGGAGTCCTACCAAGAGCCCCAGGAACAGACCTGAATCTCCTAGCACCGTTAGCAGCTGGAGCAGGAAGGAGCACGAAGGCACTACTTCGCCGGCATGGAACATTGCTCAATATGGCTATCTAGGGGGCGCCAGTCAAGGCAACCTGGGTATATCATTTGGCGGAAGGAGGCAAATCACTAACGCCAGTCCCCGCGTGCCAACCCTTGCTGATAAGGAGCGTCGTCGAAAGGAGGAGGAAGAGCGTGCCCGTCTCGAAGCGGAGGAAGAAGAAAGGCGACGATTTGAAGAAGAGGAACGTGCCAGGTTGGAAGAAGAACACAGGTGGGAGGAAGAGACGGAGCAATTGCGACAGAAGGAGCGAGAAGCAGCCGAAGAGGAGAAGCGACGGTGGGAGGAGGAAGAACGGCAATGGAAGCTGACGGAAGAGCAAAGGCGTAAGGAGGAAGAAGAGGCCGAGGCTCGATTGGATGCGGAGCGCAAGTCCTTGAAGTCTCGCAACGAATCCAAACTGACAGGGCAATTCTTGAGTCAATATCGTGCTGAGCAAGGAGCATCGCAGCAGGATGGCGCTTCAGAGGACGACTATAAGAACCGTGTGAAGCAGCTGGAGCAGGAATTAGAGCTTGCTCGACAGCGCGAGGCCGAGTATGAGCGAGAGCGTCAAGAGCGAGCTCAACGTCAGGGAAACGCTGAGGCTAAGCCTACTCCTAAGCCCAAGCCCAAGCTGATATCCAGCCCCCCAACCCGCTCTGATTCGTGGTCTAAGAACGAGCGAGAGGTCCTGCGCACACGTTCTCCTTTCAACAGGGAGCCAATGCAAGCAAACACACCTCCTGTGTTGCCCTCCAGGTCCCCTCGTCCTCTTCCTGACCCGGCTGCCCTCCCACAGGCAAAATCACCAAAACCCAGCAGCCGTCCCCTTCCTGACCCTGCCGCATACGCATCCAAGCCTACGCCCCCGCCTGCGCCTGCTTCTTCAACACGCACCGATCGCTTCTTGTCAAGCAACCCAGCTCCTTCACTGCCAGCGACTCCGACCACCTATTCTCGCGAGCTCGGCGCCACAGCTGAGCAAGATGCTGAGGACGAACGCCGTGCCCAAAGCCAAAACAATACTAAAGCTGGTGGATGGGCATCCAAATCCCTCCTTGAACGCGAAATGGAAATGGAGCGACAACGACAGCGTGAATGGGAAGAAGCACAGAAGGAGACTGCCGCGGCAGTGCGCTCCAACGAAGGCGTAGAGGGTATTGGTGGCGGAATTGGTGGTCGTTGGGATGTCGGACAATGGGCCGGCTATACTGGTGGTGATAGCCAGAACAAGGGATCAATAGGTATCGGAGCTGGTCGAAGGCAAATCGTAGGCCCTCGACCGCTACCTGAGCAACCGAGGTAAGATGATGATATATGAATAGAATCAACTTATCCTTATAGTTCGTCTAAAGTTGAATGAGCACAAATTCAAAAGGCAAACTGCATTTCGATCGATTGTTACAACCTGTATGTCTGCGTGACGACAGTCCAATATTGATTCGTGATCAGAGAATTCTTAAAGGTTGACATGTTTATTGCATATTTAGTCAACCGATAGCGAAAGCTCCTTGATCACACCTCGACTCACTTGAAGACCAAAAGTAGCGTCAATATAAATATGCATTGTTTCGTTTGCTGAAGCCTCTCTTGTACATGGCTTCGGTATAATACTATCAAATGTCACGTTTCATCCCTATCTTTGTTACATGATCAACATAAATATGTCGAGAATTGTTATGGAAAAATCCACCCATTTTTTCTAAACCCACCCCTAAAAGGGGTAACACCACCGGCTCCTCGCTTTTGTAAAGCCAATCATCATCATCGTCGTCGTCGTCATAAAACACTCAAGCCTGGTTCTCCTCTCCTGCAGCAGCAGCCTCGTCACGGCATCGCTTGCACATACACCATCCTCCCAAGCTACCCCTTGCCCACTCCCTTCGTTGTTGCACGGGCAGGTTGACGTCGCAGTAGTGGTTGAGAATTTCCTCGCCCTTCTTGATTCCACCTGGACGGCCACCAACCACGCGCTCCTTTCTGGCTTCAAGGACCATGCGGCCGCCCCATTCCCAGGTGACGTTGGGATCGCAGTCGTGGTTCGCGAGACACCAGTACGGATGCACAGCGGCGACATCGGGTCGACCATCTCTGGGGTTTTTGCGAGCGGAAGCGGTACCGCGGAATTTGGCATATAACGTATTCAGCACCCAGAGATCGTACTCGCCGAGGTTCTCGTAAATATCGATATCCATCTTCTCGAGAACGTGGAGCGGCGTCTCGATGTTGTATTTGAAAGAAAAGGGAAGCGTCCATTCAGGCGGTGGGCCAGCATTTGGTGAGACGTTGATGTCGTTAGTTCGAGTCGGGACAAAGTCACCCCAGATGTACTTGACCTCTCGGACATCTAGGGGGTTAACCTCCTCGTGGGCTGCGATGGCTAGGACCCTAGAAAGGAGCAAAAGATAAAGTGTTTGGTCCGCTTCGAATGCGTCAGGGTCCTTGGCAATTGCATCGACATCCTTTTCGCAAACCGCAGGGTGATATCGCTCCATGGCCTGATCGAAACAGTATTGTGTACAGAAGACGGTATCATAACATTCAGAACAGCTGACAGGCTCGTTCTCGCTGCCTAAAGGTGGCAGTTCAGAACTACAGGCGTCGCAGATAGAATCCTTCAGTCGGTTGTTGGCGGTAAGGAGCGAGTACTCCTTGAGTACGGCCTCACCAGGAGCTATGTCCTCCTTGGCGAAAACGCCGAGCTGTTTGCATGTTGGAATGATTTCGTAATCGTCAGTGCTGCTGGCTCCTTCTAATAGTACAGGAAGAGTAGCGACCTCGACTGCACACTTAGGGGCCATGTCACTCAGGTGCTCGTTGAGTTCAGCCAACGATTCTGGGGCAAAGCGATCAGGCTCATGGTCATTCCAAGGGTAGACCTCGCGGCGCACAAGGCCTTGATCAGGGAGGTTGGGATAGTCAATGTCGATATCGTCACGGCGGAGTCTTCGCCGGGCGACAGTGACAATATTGCTTTTCGTATCGAGCAGTTCTTGATTCGACGGTGATAGTTGAAGACCGCGTTGGCAAAAGCTAGCAGCACTTTGTAGTGAACCGCAAAGCAACAAGCCGAGCGAAAGAATTTGATATGCACGAACTTGGGCCAGAACAGCTAAGCGTTTTACCGCTTCGTCCTCTATTTCGGAGCCAGTTTCAGTGGCTTGAATGTCATCCTGCGGCAAGTTGCCGTGGGCTAGAACGTCTGGGAGTGGGACTGCCGTATGCATCTGCAGAGACTCATAAGCCTGTTCATGGTACTCGAATCCTTCGTTGAGAACCTCATCAGCAAGGGTAAGAGCGCGATATGCATCACCAGCTGCGAGGTCTGGATATCCTAGATTTGAGTGGACAGCTGCCCTGTCGAGATAAAGTATCAAGTCGTAAGGCAGGCTGGAAAGCCCCTCTGTGAGCTGCGACCGCCTGTCCAAAAGCTGCTCGTTCCGAGCTGTCGGGTCCATATTGAGAAGTCGTGTTTGTTTGCGAGTTGTATAGGTAATGATAGGCTGAGATAGAGTGGTGGTAGAGGAGTGAAGGAAAAGTTGGACTAATGGATCTAGGCCAAGACCCGGCTGCGGACCCTATAAATCACAATTCGGGGCCGGCATAAATCGGCAACAAAGGCAGTCGCATTAGATAGAGGAAGAAGGGTGGCAGAGAGACAGAGACGCCTAGAAATGACGACAATCCAAAGATGGAATAGTAGAACAAGAACTCGGGGACACGGCTATTCTTCCAAGACAAGAGGCTTAATGTTAGTCCCTGCTGTGCAACCAAGGGAGCTATTCCATGGCAGCCAGGGATTGCTGTAAAGACCCTGAAATCTTGATATTATTGCCGAAGAAAAAAACAGGGTATTTTAGGACGTAATTGGTCCCAGGCTGAGAGGAAGAGTAATAAAAACAGGCTTGGCGAGGTCAGCCATTAACCAAATATCGTGTTGGCCGCTACTGTTGGCTGGTGGTGAAAGGATGGCGGAGGGAAGGTTCCGGGTACTGGATACCAAAGCCAAAAGTGTGGTCAAATGAAGTCTGCATTGATGATTTGATCGTCAGGGTCCATCCTTTTTACAGTACGATTTCCAAAAGAGAGGGAGAAAAAAAAAGGAAATAAAACGTCCCACAGGTGGGAACTAAAACTTCATCCACACCATCTTATTCGACGTGCCAAATGTAGCTGCCGAATTTGTACATGAGACAGGGCTCGATTGACAGAGGTCGAGTTTGTGTTGATATGGATATTTACAGGGAAAGTTTATTATAGGAGTCTTTTCTCGTCATGTATGTTCACTATAATTGTCGTCTTGTTATTTTGAACCTTTGCTGCATGCCTTTCTACTTCAATGACCGAACTCGAATCACAGTAGCATTTCGGCACGGTAGACTATCGTGTTGCCGGCCCGGTATCTATTAGTGATGGTCTAGGAGAAGCAACCAATCACGGCATCCATTAAGAAAGCCAGAGATGATCGTAGAAGCAATCTCTGTCTTGAGTAAGCTTAACGCGAGTAACTTGCTGCACTTGCAGAACAGAGACGGTTTTACTGCCCACTTCAATATCAGTTGACAAGTTATCGGAACCCTGATATCTATCCACTTGGCAAAAGCTGTTGTCTTGGGGTCAATGTTTCTCTCGCATGTAATCGAGCTCACGGTTGGTTTGCTAGCTGCTTGCTAGATGCCCTGCATGCATGAAGAATGCAGTAGGAATAGACAAGAGCTCACCGTCTCTTGGAAGATGTTAGAAGCGGGTTTACCCCTCCTCTGAAGTGTCGAAAGTAACAGCTCATGCCGTAATCTTTCATCAGGTGACAAGATAGATATGCTAGACAAATGGATCCTCTAGACACGAGAGGAACGAAAACTACCTACTAAAGTATCAAAAACGTTGGAGGCTTCTAGACTCATCCAGTTCCTTGGGTACCCATGGTCCGCCCGATGAAGGACGGGAGGGGTCAAAGATTTTGGAGGGTATGGAGTATGGAGGGGTCAGTTAATGGTGAGGGGCAGAACGAACCTAGACATCCACTGACAGGGACCAAGGGTTTATTTAACTGTTGGTTCGAGGCACAACTAGCAGTATGTATGCGAGTTTATATTGGGCTCTTACGATAATTTTCTGAGATTCTATCTCCAAGGTCTTTCTACCATTACTAACAAAACAAAGTCTATAATTTCTAGCTTTATGCTGCTTGGCAAGACAAGACCAGGCCTTAGTACTAAGCTTGACAGGTCGCAACGGTACCTAACTGATGCTTCAACAAAACCGCTAGCGGCACGCTTAAATCCGCCTGGCAACTAACTAACGGTACCTCGCGATACCATACTGCAGCTACGTCATAAAACCGCCGCCCTAAGTAAAGCTTTTTGCCAAGCCAAACAAGACAAGCACATGCTTGTCGGTCGACAGTTTTTTATCATGCTTTTTTTTTTTTTTTTTTTTTTTTTTTTTTTTTTTTTTTTTTTTTTTTTTTTTTTTTTTTTTTTTTTTTTTTTTTTTCAGTTCTCGTAATCAAGAGTGAGGCAATTGACTTTCACTATCATGTATGTGTGTCGTTCTCCTTTTGCAAAGGGCATTGCGAACAATTACTTGATGTCATTGCTTTCCAATTTGTACAGACGGCAGCACTCCACATACTCTCATTGGTCCTTTCCCTCTAAGGCCCTGAGCCTTTGAGCATTCAAATAACGAGTTGGACGTTACTGAGTCATTGAGCGTATCGGAATACGCGCAAAACATCCGCACGTCCTCAGGGTGCAAGTTCACAGTACCGTGCTTTGACTTTGATCGCTGTAGCTTGTAGATGTCGTGCTGTGTCACCACTATGTGACGATGATGATGTTACCCTGCTGGCCTCCGTGCCTCTTTGACCATGTTCAGTCAGTAAGGCTCAGTGGCACGTCAGCGAGGTCAGCAACTGAAACCACATGTCAGTCCGCTGTAGTGCTGTAGCTCGATCTGATAATGTATGGGTGCTTAAAGATCGCATTCTAAGGTGACAGCGTCCCAATATCTATCCTCTCCCCAAAGCCTCATTCTGTTATGGATGCTTGAAGCATCGCCACGTGCTATTTACTGTACCTACACTGTACAGTACCTGCTTACCTAGGCCAATATCCAACCTCTAACCTGTCAACCGGTAACTGACCTGGAATAAACGGCACTCCGATAAGCTTTTTGTCAATAACACGCGGCTAAACAGGTGCAGTGGCCCAGGTCCTGGCTTGCATTATCTTAAAACATGGTCAGAGAGAATTAACCAAACACAACTCAGATAAGCTCGAACCAGAAAGTCAAAATAGCAAACTACTGTACTATCTAGCACGTCACTGTCCGGAGCTCATTATCTGCACAATCAACGGTACCTACCTACCTAAGTAACTGAGACAGGTTTAGGCTGTTGCCGCACTTCATCGCTCCATTCGCCCCTGATACCTACATCCAAAGTATCAGGCATTGTCATTATGAGGTACCCGAGAAGCTATCGTGGCTCCTTCCATTCCGTCTGTCCTTCCCAAGTCCCCGCCCCGTACCTTCCGCCCACAGTTGCTGGTCCTACTCGTGGGTACGTGCTTCCCCATCTTCAAAGCCTAGGTTGACGATTACCGAATTTAATCCACTGCTATGACGAAGTAGGTACCCAACTGCTACCTAGACCAACCGTACTTGCCAGAAACCAGAAAACCCGTCGGGACGGGCTTCCATGGAACCCCGCCTCCTCTAAGCTTCCAGTCTACACGACTTACTGTATCAAATTATTCCACGAACAACCAAACCAGGTCCTGACAATCTCTCTGCTTTCATTGTCAGTTCTATACCCTTGGCTGTACTTGTCTCTTTTCCCGCTTGGGTCAAGGATCAATCAGAGCTCCAGGAAAAAACACTCATCAGCCTTCCTCACCTCTGCCTTTTTTTCTCGTCTTGCCTTTCTTTTCCTCTACCACCCTCATAACTCACCACAAGCTTCAAAAGCCCATACAACAACGTCACGATGGGTAAAACACAGCCCAACCTCTTCGCTTTCCGCGACGTTAACGCTCTTGCCCCGGCATTGCGCTCGTACGTTATTCAGAGCCAGGCCGCCGGTATTGCTCGACATGGCGCTTTCAAGGTTGCTGTCTCTGGTGGTTCGCTACCCAAGACACTCGCCCAGGCCCTCTTGGCCCCCTCTTCCGGCCCCAACGACGTCGTCGATTTCGCACGCTGGGAAATCTTTTTCGCCGACGAGCGTGCCGTGCCTCTCGACCACGAAGACTCCAACTATGCTCTTCTGAAAAAGGAGCTCTTGGACAAAATCCCCGAGGACCAGAAGCCTACCGTCCACCCCATCAACACCGAGTACCTGAACGACATTCAGGAGCTTGCCGACCAGTACGAGCAGACCCTCGTTGCTAGCTTCGCCAGCCGCGACTCTGTTCGTTTGCCCATCTTCGACCTCCTCCTCCTCGGATGCGGACCCGATGGACATACCTGCTCTCTCTTCCCTGGTCATGAGCTTCTCCGCGAGGTCAACGCCTGGGTCGCTCCCATCGAAGATTCTCCCAAGCCTCCTCCCAAGCGCATCACCCTCACCCTCCCCGTGGTTAACCACGCTGTCCGCGTCGCATTTGTCGCCACTGGAGGCGGCAAGAAGGATATCATGAAGCAAATCTTCGATACTGACGGTGGCCTGCCCTGTACCCTAGTCAACGAGGGCACGGGCGAGCGCTGCAGCTGGTTCGTTGACGAGCCCGCTGTCGAGGGCGTTAGCTTCCCTCGAAGGGCTTTCCTATGATACCACCACCCAAGCTAGCTATAATACCAAGCATCTCTACCCAGCTTTTGCGCCGTAGCCTGATATACCATGCAAAATCACGTCAAATACTGTCGAAACCAGGTGGGGTCTGGCATCATACAAAAATCGCGGGGTAGCAGATGAGAAGCTATCCGTTCCATTATTCCCCCGGTCCTGCGACACTGAAAAATCAGTGGCCATGTCTGATTCCTCTAAAACTAACGATGGGCATAGACGAATATGCTGTTTGGTATCTGGGTCCTGTTCCGCAACCGTTTCCTACTATTTATGACTTTGCTATTTCTTCACGACAACAATTGATTTTTGCGTGGAAACCATCTAGAGGGCGTTCGTTTTGAGGTTGGGGAACTTCCGAATGTCACGACAACACCAAACCACAACACAAAAAAGAAAAAAACAAATAAATATCAGCAGATTTCTTGCGAACTAGAACCCAAAGTCCAAAGACTTGACGTCTGAATGCGAAATGTCTGTTTTCATTTGATATCCGGTCAGTTTATGCGAACAGAGGATGGATAGAGGAGCACATTCTACTTGTTATGGCTTCCCTGCAGGATAACCAATGGACTCATATAACGGCTCTGTTCTGAATCGAGAAGGAAAAGAAAAGCCAATCTATTCGTTACATGAAGAAAGTGAATCGCCTGCTGTGATGCCGTTCATGTCTATGTCTTATGCCACGTTGGTGTATCTGATTATTTAGGAATTGCGCGCAAAAGATGCTCAACATATTACTCCGTCTTACACAACTCTCCAAACCGCTCCAGCTCCTGGGGTATCATCAGCGTCCTCATCTCGATTCATCCTCTCGATCCAGTCATCTTCACGGGCAAGCGCATCGCGCTCAATATCCTCCATTACATTCAATTCCGTCAACATGCCATGGACGAGTTCTCGAGACCCTTCTATCATGCGCTGCAGACTCGATCGTTCCTTCGTATTGTCCTCCCCCTGGTTCTCTGCTGAAAAGTCTCCCAGTTGACTGAGTTGTCGTTTCAGGGTATCCAATCGTCGGACCAAACCGGCACATTCATCCTTCCATGCAGAATCAAGTTCGCCAATGAAAAGCACGTCGCTCTCTTGCAGCAACGCACCGCCCTCGCGCCGTGCCTCTTCAATCTCGCACATCCGTTCAACCCATCGCTCAAAACGTCTTACGACCCTGGCGTAGCGGCCACCAGGTTCCTCCAGCGCCCAGAGACCACTCATGACCGAGTCCAATACCTGGATGCGCTCTTCAAGGCCACCCCCAACAGCCCATTTGCGAAGCGCTAGGATGTTCTCCTTCTCGACCTCCGCCTTCTCCTGATCGTCAACTTGTTTGCTCGCAGCAGCAAGATGCGAGAATTGTTCTCCCAGCTTGCGTTCGGCACTAGCTCTCCATGCAGCATCGACAGCAGGTGCATCCCGGTGCAGGAGATGCAGCTGCAATAGTTCGGTTTGCAGCCTGCTTGTCTCGGCAGATGCGGCGACATTGGCAGGAAGCTTTGACGGCGAGGGCGGCGCGAGGAACGTTGAGGTCAAGGGTTTCGGCGCGGAAGACTTGGCAGGTGAGTAGTGCTGCTGAAGGGTCGAGAAGGCTGGCCGAATGCGAGGCGCAGCGCCAGAGGACTTGTCTACATTAGATGTTGTCGAAGAGCGCAGGGTACGAGTCGGCTTAGTGGTGGTAGTAGTAGTAGTACTCGTGGTTGTGGTACTACTAGCCGACGAGGTCGATGAAGGCGGTCTCAATACAGGTGCATTCTTCAATCCGGTCGCGGTACTCTTAGCACGCGTGTGCGAAGGGGCTGGAGCTTTCCTGGTAGCTTGGGTCGGGCCATCTGCCGAGGTTGGCCTCACCGCTGGTCGAGTTCTTGTAGTTGTCGTTGAAGGAGGATACCTAGTTTCTCTCTTCGCAGGTTCCGATGTTGCTGGTTTAGTAGGCTGTTTGACAGAAGTTGTCCTCGAAAGACCAGATGCACCATTCCTCAACGTTCTCGTTGTACTGCTTGAAGTTGTTGCGCTTCTGGTCAGAGGCTTTATGGGGAGACGACTCGGTGAGCCATGGCGATCTGCATCTGTGGAATTTGTAGCAGCAGCGGTAGTTCTTGTTGTTGTAGTGGTGGTGGAAGAGGAAGAGGCAGGTTTACGGATTGATTTCGAGCGTTGCAATGTGGACATCTTGACCCCCCTCACACTCTGTCTCGAGATGAAATGGGAATGGGATGTTTTAGTGAATGTTTATTGTGATGAAGGAGGTAAGGGTCGCTTGGGCTACGGGTACCGGTAAGCTACGGTTGGTAGGTTCCGTTAGCTGGAGCACGGTCAGGGCTAAGTACGGTAAGTAAGGTACGAGTGGAGTCGGGCCTGCAGGTGGCGGATCCCTCGATCCTGTAACGCGGACTCGGATCCTTGACTAGCTGAGCTGAGACGCAAACTCGCAAAGGGAGCTCTGAGACAAATGTTGAAGTCATGGAACCATCTTAGGAATGCAATTGTTTGACTAGAACCACGGCAGATCAACTGGGTTTGATATTATGTAAGAGGTCTAGCAAAAGTCAAGCCTCATGACATCTGGACGTGACTCACTTACAGGAGCTCCCCTTGATACCTCAATGGATTACACTAGATCGCGTCCCAGTCCATACGTCAAAAGTTTCACTTGATGCAGATTGATATTGGTTTCTGGATCGAATGTTTTTTTTTTCAGCATTGATCAGTATCTCATGCGGCCCTATCTAGGCCATTGCGATATTATCCGTGTCCTTCAGATTGCCATATCAAGCAGCAAACATGAATCCATCTCCCTCCTCGATATCGTGAGATCAAACCAACAAAATTGGACAACATGTCCTCCTCATTTCTTCTTTTCCCATCCGTCCTGGCCGGTGTGCTGCTGGAAGCAAACGTGGTATCATCCGATCCGCGACAAATAACATTATCGTGCGGTGTCTATGTTCCCCCTTAGCAATTCCTTCCGTAGCCTTCTCGTATAATACATGCAATGTGTCGAACGAAGCAATCCCGTGACAAAACTCTATCCGTAACAAAAGAAAAGGCACAATAATGATAAGTGCGAGTAACATGGTTGTAAAAAATCGTAGGTGACTGATGAGTCTTATAAAACAAATTGGATGGTGGTAGTGTTGGTGTATGTAGAATTATGCCGTGACCTGCAGGCTATTAACCATGCGGCGGAGGTCGTTGCTATTGTTGTTAAGTTTTCTGACACAGGGTTCGCATATTCGTAAATGGCAGAAAGTGCAAGTCCATCGATCTTCAACATCTGACTTGTCGCAAGTCTGACATGTCAATGGGTAATATCTGTTGGTCCGGCGGTTCATTGTCTTATGCCCATGATAACAAGAGAAGTGTGACTTTTTGAGAGGTGGCGCTTTGAAAATCGTGCCCTCTGCAACGGGGGTTTCGGACTGTCTAGGGAAATATGCGACTTGCGGATCGTACTGTTGCAAGACCTTCATTTCCGGGTACAGAGTACCATCTCTTCCTCTGTAAAGAGGCCCTTGAGAGTCTGATGGTACCAGCCTTGGGTCGTGTTCAGCTAATAATTGTCGAGGCGGGGCATTCGATCGAGCGGATGAATCTCGTGGCGGAAACCTAGAAGATACTTCTGTGGGAGGTTGAACCTGATGGACCGCAGTATCACTACCGGAAGATCCTCCACTGCCTCTTGAATCAGTGAGCGAAGAAGGTAGTGATCCGACCAGTGGGGATTCATTCTTCAGGCTCAGTGATTCAGAGAGAGGCTTATCCTGCACGGGACTTGAAAGCTTAGAAGCTGGAATAGCTTTTCGTGTGATGCTGCCTGTATTTCTCAAGGGCTCCTGATTTTGCTGCTGGGGAGATATTTGGGGAATATCTTCGGGAAGCTCGGGCGACACCTGTGCAACGGGCTCCGGGGATGAAGCGGGCGATAGAGGCGAAACAATTGAGTCAACTATAGGTGTCTTGATATCTTCTTTTTGATATTCAGGAGTGGGAGGGCGGTGTGCTCCAGGTCGCTGCGTTGATGAAGACTTAGTAGTGTCGCTCGACGATTTCCCTCTTCGGTGAAACTGGAGCTTGTCTTTGAGACGATTCAGCTTGGAGCCGCTGCCACCCATCGTCGGGGTCTCAGGCGCCTGCTCAGGAGCCGGTGTCTGTCGGACGTCCTGGCCAGCAGGAGCTGCTAGGTTGGTGCTCCCAGGGTGCCAGTTCGGGGCTGTGGGGATTGAAAGAGGCTGTTGTTGGACGTGTGGTGGCTGTGCGACAGTCGGCTGCGTTGCAGCGGTTGATCCGTGGCTGGACACAAGGTTCAGGTCGGGAAGCTCAAGGCTCCGCTCGGCCTTTGAGGATCGACGACGCCAAAGTTGAGGCTGCTGCTGCTGGGACTGAGACTGAGATGACGAAGAGTTCAGTTCAGGTGACTTCTTCTCTGGAACTGGTTTCCGAACTGGAGCAGGAGTGGCCGGAAGATGATATTTGGTGTCTTTAGAAGGCAGCGGCGGTGGTCGAAAATCTTTGGCGGGCAACTTGGGTGCATCATATTGTTGCTGTTGCTGATATGGTTGTTGCCGGGTGGGGACGCTCTCCAACGTGCCCGTCTTGGTGTTGGCAGGTGGAACTTGGTGGCTCGGCGATATGTTTGCCTCACTTTGGAGAGCACTGCTGTTAGCTTCGTATGGTGACCTGACCAATGATTCGCCCGAGGAGCGTGAGTAAGCCGACAAGATACTCGACAGTGACTCCGAAGGTGAGGGAGGTGCCTGCGATGGGGATGGCTGCTGCGGATGCTTTTGAGGTGGTGGTGGTGGATTCGCAGGCAGCTTGCCTATAGGTCGACGTGGGATCGCCATTTTCGGCGGACCAGATGGAGGGAGATTGACTGAAAGCAGGTGCAACGGCGGCAGTGACGGTGGCAATGGCTTCGCGTTGCCTATGCTAGTCGAACGCGGCGGGGGTGGAGGAAGCTCTTTTGTCGGTGGCAGACGAGGGGAAACTTGTTCGCAATAATCGTCATAAAAGCTTGGGTCGTCAGGACCTGGGACATCCGGAAGAGCTTTAGACCAGCGAGAGGTGCCCGTTTTAGGCGGTTGCAGAGAGTTTGTGTTCAGCATGGTAGCCATGATGAGACGAAATCTGTCGTGTCAACCTGGGACGACGGAGAGGGACGTTGCCGTTAACTTGAAGCAAGTTAAAACAAGTGCAACCAGGGGACGCGACAGCAATGCAATGCAAAAGGCTGGGTAAAACGCATGAAATGCCGGGCCCTGGAATCCTTTAGATAATATGGATGGAAGGGGATCACGGGAAAAGCGCCCCTCGAGGGAGCATCCAGGTAGGAATCAAGTGGAGAAGGGAGAGACAGAGACAGCTGAAACCCGCAGAGAATGAATGAATGGAGTAGGAGTAGTAACTTAGATTGATATTGAGTCAAGTGGGACGAGCTTCCATCTAAGTGGGATACAATCAATGTGTGAGATGAGATGAGATGAGATGAGAATGAAGCGAAACAGATTCAGAATAAGAACCAGAATGGGTGCATGAAGAAAATAGAAGGAAGGGTTCTTAATGAGTAATAAAGTAAACAAGGAAGGAACAAAAAGTAATGTGAGATGGAAGGCGAAACAGAATTAACCAAGGGAAGGAGGCCTCGAGTCGATCCATCTCTTGGTGTTAGGCAAGTTTTGGGTCTTGAGTCTTGGTATTCTTCCACCTCCCAATGGATATTTCCTGCCCTGCCCGGGCTGTTTACTTTACTTGGCTCTAGCACTTCGTTCTAAGGTAGGGTACCCAGGGTTTCATCGAGAAACTGCCACAACCGGGCAGTCTAAAGTTTGGACCAGGCCGTTGGGACTTGGACGTTTTGTTAGGATCATGCAAAGCAAAAGCAAGCAAGAGGTACTTGGCTCATACTCATACCGTGGGAATGACGAATGGAGGCTTGGGCGTGGCTTGTGCAGGCTCTTTGGCCGCTTCAAAGTAAACCGTTTGAGGGGGAGGCGAGCAACATTTCTGACTGTGGCTCGTCGGGATTCTGGTACAAGTCAAGCAATCCGCAAGCAGGGGACTTATTTTTTTATACCGGGGCTAGGACTAGGGTGCGTAGGCTGAAACGACCAGTAGATTGGATCTCCATCCAGTTTAGAGCGGGGGAACTTGATTCACTGCAGCTGAATCCACGTCACTTCCTACCCACCCCTGCATTAATTAAGAATTAACTACTAGTATGTACCTACCCTAAGAAAGAAGGAAAAGAAGAGGAAAAAGGTATTTAATTTGGATAAAATAGTTGATGTAATGATTTATTAAAAATTCAATACCGCATTAAAGGCAGTATGGCATTAGCAGGTATTGTTTCTGAAAAGACGTGTTATGCTTGTGCTTTGTACCACAACTCGAATCGTGATACCAGTAAACTCAAAGGGATCGGATAGCTGCAGCTCTTCCTCGTGGCCGACTCGTAATATGTATGCATGCAGACCCATCTTTTCTTCATCTCGTCCTACACTTACTCAAGTTGCACAGCCAAGCTAAAGGCAAAGTTGTCAGATCAGTGTCGACCTGAATCAAATCAAGGTCTTCTACCTTTCTCCCTCCTCCTCTCAGTAAATATGCTTCTGATTATTCATATCCCATTCTTCACTACACATAAACACTTACCCCCCAAGAGACTCATTTTACTGCGCCACATCTCATCGTCACTAAGCCGAGCATGCCGAAGCAATCAAATGTATCCGCGGACTTATATCGACCCTTGCTATTGATCGCCCATCAACTCAACACGTCACGTCTCATGCACGCTCGGGGCGATCGATCCTCCAGTGTGCATCCAAGCATCTCCACAGCTAATTACATGCTGCAGAGTATCACTCCACTCTCTATATATCATCCTGCAATATCCGGATGCATTCATCGTCCAAAGTGCTCAAAAGGCACAGAATGTAAGCACCTGACAGGGATACAAGATACAAGATACAGTCATGACGCGGTATTGTTTCTCTTCTACGACGCCTTTGGTATTGGTCAGCGGGAAAACATTCAACTTCTGGCCCGGATTAGTCTCCGATCTACCAATCTTATTAGCAGTCAACGTTAACAAACTGGCACTATGTCTTGGTAAAAAAAAAAAAAAAAAAAAAAAAAAAAAAAAAAAACGACCGAATGTTCCATGTTTCATATTAATTCCATGACGAACATCTTTCAGGCATAAATCATTGCTTTCGAGCTCTCGCATGTATTCCTGTTTTGGTCAGGATTTGCATATTAATATCCGCACATTATCAACATGATGCGAGCAGAACAAAAGTTGCATCACTAACTAGATAATAGTCAATGCGTTGTCTTACTGTGCCTAAGTCCCTACTACGTAGTAGGCTCTTGTGCAGCAATAAACTTGAGCCCGAGGAGCTGTTCTACATCGAAAAGGTTGACACACGTTTCTCATACGTGTGGTTCAGTTAATCATTGTCACAGCAGGAAGTACCAATTATCGTTGGGCCGCCGTGATTCGTCCTGCTGTAGTACGCCTCTTGATACAAACACAAATAGCATTTGTCCAACCCACCACTCAGACCAAGTTGAAAAGATCGTGTCTGACAGTCTGACAGAGGTAATACACAGGTCATAAACTTGGAGTAGGTATTCCAAGTTTCTCTTGTTTCAAAGGACACAGAAGACAGCCTCATCTTGAGGCCAGCCTTGGGTTAGTATATCCTTCAAACCCAGCATTAGACAACAGTCAATTGAATAGCTGGTAAACCTGATGAATTCTCATCTACTTCTCAATTAGATGGTTTCGCTCTTATCGATGCGCGGCCTATCTATCCCATGACATGATGTTTTCCGTTTGACCCATCCGATGGCTACTTAGGTCTCACTCTGACTGTCAGATACAGGAGGTAAGAAAATAGTCCGAGTATTTGACCAGAGGGTAGTCACTTATATCATATAGAGAGGTCTGGTTTGATTGTATCTCTAAATCCATCTTATACCTCTTGTTTGCAGTCCAGGTTCAGACCGTGGCAGCATTGTTCTGTCCAAACTCCTCGTTTTGTCACCTGTGTTCCCACCACACGTTATTTAGTAAATATGCCAAACACGTCGATTTCGGAAACTCCGTCTGAAGTTTCGCCTCTTCTCAGGGATGATGGAAGTGATAGCATAAATAATAGGGACACCGAAAATGGTCAACTTGCGGATGACCATGCCTCAACACGAGTATACTCGGACAGAAAAATGAATATACTACTGGCAGCTGTTGGAATTGGCGTACGGATCCTGTGCATTTGAAAATAGACGAAGGTATGCTTACATATATTACCAGGTTTATTTGGCTGCTGCGGATCAACTTATAACAGTCGCAACCTACGCGAAAATCGGCAGCGAACTCCATGCTCTCAACAGTACCAGTTGGATTGCCACAGCGTGAGGCTATAAACATGATGCATCAGGATGAATAACAACTGACATATCATCAGCTATTTCCTAACGCTCACAAGCGGGCAGCCTCTCTATGGAAAACTCAGCGATATCTTTGGCCGCAAATCTTGTCTTCTCTTTGCCTACACCATCTTTGCCATCGGCTGTCTTGGCTGCGGTCTAGCCCAGTCCATGGTCCAGCTCTGCATTGCGCGTGCTATATCAGGCATTGGTGGAGGAGGTATGAACTCGGTGGTCACTATCCTACTGAGTGACCTTGTGCCACTAAAAGAACGCGGAATGTGGCAAGGGAAGATCAGTCTTCTCTTCTTTGCCGGAACAGCTACTGGAGCTCCCCTTGGAGGAATTATGGCCGATTCAGTTGGTTGGCGATGGTGAGTTTCCAGTGTAACATTTTGTAAAAGATCTGGACATGGCTAACAGGTGTATAGGTCATTCTTGGGTCAAATACCACTGTGTTTTGTTGCTTTCATTGCCGTTTACTTGGTCTTGGATCTTCCGCCCGTAGAACACGATCACTGGCTCTCCAAGATTCGAAAGGTTGACTTCCTCGGCGCTTTAACCCTCGTGACAGCCGTGATCGCACTTCTCGTTGGCCTTGATTCTGGATCCAATCGAGGCTGGTCACACGATATCACCATCATTGCCCTGTCTTTGACTCCGGTGCTCTTCGGACTGTTCGTCGTGGTTGAACTGAAAGTTGCTTCATACCCGCTTGCTCCTGGGCATATAATCTTTGATCGCAGCCTTTTTTCTTCCTATCTGGTGAACTTCTCTGCGATTGCTGGGCAGACTTCCGCATTATTCTATGTACCTCTTTTCTTTCAGGCTGTTCAAGGGTTGGATGCTACTCAGAGCGGCTCGCTTCTTGTCCCAGTGATGCTGTCCGCTGTCACGACCTCGATTGTGAGCGGTTGGATCATCAAGCGAACCGAAAAGTACTACTTCCTAAATTTATCAAGCTATGTCATTGCGTTTATTTCGATAGCGCCCGTATGCTGGTTCGTTTGGCATCGATCAACACTATGGACATCCATTGCCCTCGTCGTCATGGCCATAGGGACTGGTAGCGGTATGCAAGCGAAACCCATTCATTGTTTTCAAACCTAACTGGTTAATTTAGCCTTCATCACGACCCTTATTGGTCTCCTTGCCAATGCTACAGTCGAAGACACAGCTGTTGTCGTGGCATGCTCCTACCTGTTCCGAGCTCTCGGCTCTAGCATCGGTATCAGCATTGGATCTGCCGTTCTGCAGCAAGTTCTTCGGACAGAGCTGACTACGAGGCTTCCTGACCAGGGTGAAGCTCGTGAGATCGAAGAAAGAGTTCGACAGAGTCTGGAGTATATCAAGGAGCTACCACCCAATATCGCTGAGCAAGTAAGGTGGAGCTACCAGATTGCTACCATTTGGACTTTGGCTTCATCTTCTATCCATTTTTTGTTAGCGTTTGTCTTTAGTTTCTGGGTGAAAGAGAGGCCTCTTAAGCGATAGGGAGACGAGCTCGCACTTGTATATGTCTAGCAGCTTCCGACGGTATTTGCCGAGCCGAGTGAAGCTATTAAGCTGTATGTCTTTAATGAGCCAACCACATATTCTTAGGAACTTCATAGATCAATGTTCCCTTCATTGACTGTGGATAGTTGATTGTAGTGGAATAGAGTGGGTAGAGTAGGTCTACTTATTATCACTTGTTATGAATGGAAGCTGCACTCTAAGGTTCGGAGAAGTGGGGTAGCTCTTGCTCCTGCCCTCCGCTAATGCAAGGCACACCCGTCCACCCCGCATTCGGGCAGGGTCGATCATTCCCCACTGCACTCGTACCTTCCATCTCGTCATGCTTAACTCCATCACCAACAAACAGGCCCAGCAGCATATCAGAAGGTCCCTGTCTTTGATCCATTTCGTCGTTTGAAAGATTAATTTGAAGAGTATGGAGGAGTGCATCTCCTGATTTTGCTCCCGATTCTTGAGGAAAGACCCCTGGGCCTAGCGTCATCTAATGGCTGAAGAGTACACAGCCGTTGACGTTAAGGACTGCGTTTCGAATAGACGAACATTGTCTAGAAGTCTGAAGGCTAGGTCCACCAATTCCAGTTATTTATTGTCAGCTAACATCAAACCCTGATAACGTCAGGTAGATGAGATAGCTGGTGGGGTTCGAACCTAAGCTACGAGAAAGGGCTTCTTGCAAGGCGGCACCAAATATCGTTCAATCTGGTCTCTAGCCTAGATCTTGCTGCTCCTTCCATTCTGATTGCCCCTAGGCCTTGGTTTCTAGCACGTGTACGAAGTCATCTGTTCGATATACCAACACTCAGCTATATCCAGAACGGACACGCTGGTCATCAGTTCTTGGACCACTTCGCCTCGCTCGTCTAGCTTACCATCTAGCATATCATGCACCAGGAGTGTATCTTGAGGGCTTTTGTTGGCTACTCATGCCAGAATGGCGACTCAGAAAAGAACTGCATCCATTACAACACTCAAAAGGCTACGTAAGTGTGTGGACATGTGCCGCCCTGGTGCAAATATTGAATTTCCAACCCAGCGTTCCCTTATGAAGCTAAAAACAGCCGACATCTCTTGTACTCGACACCAAGCAGAGCTACTTAAACCGGTTCGAAGTATCAAAATGCCATCTGCGCATCGTGCAACGACTTGCTTTGCAGATCACATTGCACAAATTACGGCACCCCTACGGGTGTATATATTACCAGTCGCGTGTAAGACATACTCACCAGGCGATTATCCATCCTCTAAGCTTGTTAGTGGCTTTGTTGACATGTCCTTCTCAGAGGCTTCACACAAACCTGTCCAGCGACCATGGCTGATGCGTGTAGGAGCGTACCGAAGAAACGCCACTGAGATGATTGAATTTTGTTCAACCTTATCTTCGAAACACAGATGTGTTAAGTTGGCTGATACCACCAGGTATACACAGAAGGATGAAACGCCGTACACACTCACAAAGACTCATACACTGCGTCATCGTGGGTGGCGGCAAAGTGTCTGCATAGGCATAGAGCCTCTTCCTCCAGTTCTTCCTTCTAATTTCTCCTCGGAAATGTTTTCTTCGATTTCGTCCGAGGCGAAATCCCATTAACATTCTCCTGTGACCCTTCGAGGACCGCGCCAAGGGATCGCAGATCATATATCAGCCTCGGCAAGAAAGCTTCAGTTGTTAGAATTTCTTATTTTCATCGCTGTGAATAGAAGTTGACTCAAAATTCAAGCCGCAATGCTGTTCAAAAACCTCCCAAAAACGCCGTTTCTCCCTTGGGTATATACAGTCATACAGAGACACAAACCACCTTAGCCAAGCAGCTTTGTTCTCACATCAGTCCCCATAGACTTTTCTATTCTCGTTTTCCTCTGATACCATCCATCTTATTCACGCTGCCATCTTGGCTCTGAGAGGTCAACTTCCTGAGGCATGAGCGGGCCATCCACACTCTCGCGAGGCGTGTTGCCCAAGAGAGCTTCGCGGTCCTTCTTCTCCTTCTCCGACTTGGACTCCTTTCCAGCCGCTGAATCATCCTCCTCTTCTGGAACAGCCACCAGACCTCGGTCGCTGGACCAGCTGGCTGCTCGACCACTGCTATATCCTCTTGGCCGAGTGGGGGAAAGCGTGGCTCCAGTGGGTGTAAGGGATCCAGACTCATGAACTTCGCCCTGAGCTCCAGCGTAGCTGAAGTCTCCGCTTCCAATGCGCTCTTTCTTCACGGAGCCGCGGCGTGCTACATAGTCGTCGAATTGGGTATCACGCTTATGCGAGTATACACTGGGCGTTCGCTGGACGGTGCCCATTTCGACAGATTCACGCTTGGAGATGATACTTGCTCGAGAAGACGTTGAAGAAAAGCGCTTGTCGTTTGACTGCTGGGCATATGAAGTATCGCGCTCGATGTCGTCGTTGAAACCATAGGGCTTGACGTTGACGGGGTGAGTGTAATCGTCGTAAGCGGAAAGGCGACGGTATCTCCGCACCGAGTAAAAGACCAAGACGAAGGAGGTGATGCTAGTGCAAGTCAGTACAATATTCATTGATAAGGTTTTGTGATGACAGGAACTTACATGAAGGCACAGTCCAGTGCCAGAGCTACGAGTGAGTAGTGCTTATCGTGCTCCTCGGTGTAGACAACAATGTCAAGGACGAGAGTGGCAATAGCACAGGTCAACTTGATAACGTGCGTGAAGAGCATAGTCCACGGCGTCAAGGCCTCTGCGAAGTACTTTGCGATTTCGACGAAACTGCATAGAGATGCAACGAACCACAGAGCCACATTGGTAGCCTCCCATCTATTCACAGGGTCAGTAAACAATAAGTTGGCCACTTTTGTGCTCACTTACACAATCTCAATGGTAGGGTCGTCGTTCTTTTTGTCCCCATCTCTGTTCACCTTCATGGTGTCGCCCAGTCTATAGGCGAAGAGGCCCATCATGGCCATGGATATGCATAGTTGAAGGGCCCAGGTAGGAATGAGGACCATTGCACGCCATTTTGCTCGGTCGAACTGTGCTTGAGCACGATGGTTTCCGTTCAGAAACATATTGTGCGGTTGTGCTTTTTATATGTTATAGGAGTTTGCTTTGCTGGTTTTCTGGGGGGTTGTCTGATGGGTATGCCCTGCAATGGACTGTACTGTTGTCCGTTTCCTCTCCCCAGAGTCTTTTTTGCTCGATGGTTTTGTTTTGAAGTTATTCGTGTCTCATACAGTAATAGGTGGTTGTGAGTGTGTAATCACAGTCATGAGGTTGTTGCCTGTTCTGTTGTGTTCTGTAGCTGCCGTGCCTGTTTTTGTTTCGCCCTCGTCCTGCGTGCGCTGTGTTGTAGTTGTAATCCTGCGAAACCTCAAGGTTCCTTGTTCATCAAAGGGTCAATCATTTGAGAGTCAGCAGTCCTTGCCCGAGAAGGGGGCCAGCCTTCTTATTTATTCACTACTAGTTACTGCACTGCATACAACAAATCAAGCCTTTCCCTCCGCTCCCCGCAAGCCGAAGGAACTCAGCCCTCTTCCACAATATTCATGGGCCAGGGATGATGAGCCATCGCTCCACCATTGTGCAGTCAAGAGTGACGCTTTGCTGGGTTACTCAACTGGAATTGGGCTTAGTGCTGATGGAGGGCTGCGGCTGAGAGGAGAGCTTTGCTGACACATGGTCGAACAGCTCAGAGGGGACTTTGCAACATGGCACAGAGCCGTTAATTTGTTGGCGGTAAGAACAAAAGTCCAGTTCATGACAGTACAGAAAAGTACCTGATTAGCTGCAGCTCTATAAAGATTGGTTCTTTGGGGGTTTGTCCAAGAACCATTGCTCTTCTCAGAGTTGAGATATACAGAGTCAACCTCAAAGTCAGCTGGGCTTTTCAGCTTCAGCCATAAAAAAGGGAGTAAACAAACACTATCAGCCATTCTCTGCCTCTGTCTTACTACCCAGCCTAGCTAAAACTCAACGGCCCCTACGGATATCGGAGTCGGGGTCTCGAACGGTAAATGAGGAAATCCTTCGAAAAATTGACGCCAGGGTTAAGCGCGAGGCTGCGCAGCGCACCATGGGCCCTGAAGACACACAGAGAGAGAGAGAGGCATTTTTTAACGCCCATGGCTTCAGGATCGAGTCCATTTTGTTCTCGAAAGCGGCAAGGCTGATTTTGGGTTTCATTGTGAATAGCAAGAGTCAATTCCCTTTCTCCACTCAGCCCTGTAAATAGCAACGAGAGGAATCATCGACTGCGGCCATGATGCTGTTAGTGGTGCTAGTCGATCTCGCTAAGGAATTGGTAGGAATCAAACCACCAAACTTCGCCTAGAGAGAGGGGAAAATGCATTGCCTCATCGAATATCCCAAGGAATCGAGCTTAGGAGAGGAAAAAAAGTGGCGATAGAATAGGTCAAAAGTGCGTTGAGTGGGGGCTGAAACCAGGATGTATTCACCAAGAGGTTGGGTCGGTCAACGGACAGGAGTTTTGACATTCAGTGGGATGAGATCATGAGGTACCGAGAATAGAAGCCCTGACCAAAAACCTGGGAATATCATCTTGGCTGCATCGAGTTGTTGTTGTTGTTGTTAGCGAACTGCGCCTCGATCCTTTCTCTATGCCAGTCTATTTCTACCAACGAGAAGCTCTTGTCTGGCCATGATGAAGAATGGTTCAACGCCCAGGCAACAAGAAGCACCAGCAACAGCAGCAAGGGTTGGGTATTTGACCACAAACGGTCACAGCTACAGCCTACAGCTACAGTTGCAGTTAGAAGCTAAAGAGACTAAAGAGGCTACCTGTAGGACCCTCCAATTGTAGCCAAGCCATGTCATCACAAATTGGGAATCTAGGGTCTGTGGGGCTTGAGTGGACGTTTTGTCAGGGCCCGCAAGGCTGATTGCAGTCGCATCGCATGATGTAGGTAGCTTCAAGGATATGTTTTGACAGCTAGTATGTGATGACATTGTTGCGAGACTTGTAGACCGTCTTTTCACATAGATCCTAAAATAGTTTGGATGCTCTTCAACAAACCCCGCTATCATGTTTATTTGTTTACATCTCGATAGGTTTCAACAGGAAAGATGTAGGCTTAGGTAGTAGCTATACTCTGGAACTACCTAATGTTTGAAGCATTTCAACTCGTTTTGGGTATACAATGCGGTGTTTTGCCCCCCACTTAGATCGTCGGATCGAAACATGATTGGTCAGCTCGCATTTGACTGGGCCATTGTAGCGAGATAACTACTAAGTCAACATGGATGGATCCATAACAACCTAAGGCCCCCTCAGAGGCTATGATATGAACTTCAGTATGGGCTTCACTATAGACTTCACATCACAAACTAATCTCACATTCGTTCTATCACTGCCGCGCAGTTTCAAGAGCCAAGTTGCTTATCACATCAAAGATGACTGCGTCTTACAGCCTACAAAGGAGGCATCATGATTCCACAATAGCTCAAGTGAGCAGTGCTTCCATTTCTCGAACCTTATATCCTATTCTATACAAGCCAAAAATCAACCGCTATTGTTGTCGTGGGATCCCTCAGGTCATCGGAGTAGATTGGATTGTGTCCCCTTGCGAAGAGGCAACCGTCCGGTCCGTCCGTCTGTTCATTACGAGGTCCAACTCCATCTCAATCACCTAAGTAAGTACTTAGGTGCAGAGTCTTCTAAATCATTGCTTCTTCTTTTGCTGCTGCTGCTTCTGCTTCTGAGCGATGGCTCGCTTCCTGGTGGGAACTTCAGCAGCGTTGAACGCCACAACGTTGCCCTGTGCATCTGTCATGGCGGGAACGTTGACGTCGACTCGCTTGACTTGAAGATGTTAGATGATTTTTGTTTGCATTGGGGACCAAGTTTGAACTTACTCAAACCAGCAGAGGCGGCAGTGACGAGAGTGATGATGGTGAAAAGTGTAAACTTCATCTTGACTGATTGAAGGGAATTTGAATGATTGGAAGTTGGTTTGGTGGGGGGGAATGGAATTGAGGTGTCGGCCGGCGACGAGAAAAGATAAGACTGAACAGAGAAACCAAAGGGAAGAGGAGTTTAGATTGGGATGCTCAGCATGAAGAGATCACTGACTATGACAGGAAAGACAGAACTATTTGTACTGCAGCTCTGCTCTACATCTCGACGATGCTATACCTCCCCCCAGGTTTACGTTTATCAGGGTCATGATGTTATCCCAACTCGAGACACTGAATAAGCTTCGTGAGACGTGTTTGAGGATTTCAGTCCCGGCATTCAAGCGCCAGCTCTACTGTGCCTCATTCGGGACTTGAGATAGCCGACGCTTGAACGTCAAAGGCCTCGTAAGCTTCTTGGTCCAGACTCCCAGCATTAAAGATGAATCATCAATATTTAAGAGTCGAATCCTGGGCTTGAAACATGGAGTTGAGCGATTCTGTAACCGGGGCGCGATGATCAAACTGGCGGCAGTCCACCTTCCGGTTGCAAGATGATACTTGGCTTTGTATCAGCATCATCGCTATAGCTTGCTTCGCCTCCCCACGATTCTACCTTGGTAGCCAGGCGATAAAATATGATATATTATAGGTAGGCAATGCCCACTGCAGAGTAGCAATCGTTTCATCCGATCAAGTTCTCTTCTTTTTTTCAAGCAAAGATTACCTTTTAAAGTTAGGAATGGATACCGACCCCCGCTGCGATGCCCAGCCCGTTGCAAAAAAAAAAAAAAAAAAGAAAAGGTTAACTTGACTCGCAATGGACTCACAGCGACAGTAGTCGCGGGGTGTATCAGGCCTAAACCGCCTGGAAATAATTAGCTGGAGGTTCCCGTCTTTAGAGGATGAGCAAGCAAAGCTTCCTCTTCCAACATCCATAGCAATTATGACGCTTTGAGCTTAATGCAGCTGTCCAAGCAAGATTCGCGTGCAATACTAACTCTAGCGCCTCAAAACCCCTCCTCATGACTCTGCTGATTAAATTGTATTGGCCCTTTAACTGGGTTTGTTGTCACTGAGTCGAGCGCAGCAGGCAGAGACGGGAGAGTTCCACTGAATTACCCCTCCACGTTTAACTATCTCGCCAACCAACCTCTGCTTCTCGATTCCTCTTCTTCTTCTCTCTTCCACGCCCTGCAGCTGCTATCATCTCACATTCTCTTCTTCGGTGCCTCTGCGTCTGACAGTCTCTTTCGTCCCGTGCTCTCGCTCAAGGCATAATCTCTTGCCGCCTCTGCTTCCTGTCGTAACAACCACTCTATTCTAACAAGGTCTCCTGACTCTTTTCCCAGTCTACTCTTTCTTCCGATGGCTACCAAGGAACACTGTCTCGTATGCTTCGAGACCCTCGATGCTCATCTCAACAATCGAAAGGCCCTGACTCTGGAAGAAATCCAAGAGTTTTCGGCTCCTACGCCAGAGTCGGAGCTCACGTCGCCCAAAGCTCTCAACGATCCTAGTCTTCAACATCTCGCGGTCCCTGACGCCAGTGCTTCATCCTCCTCCTCATCGACCTCGCTAGGTGCCTCGACGCCCGCTACAAGCACCTCTTCTCTGCCTATTCCCCCAAGCTCTGCTCCGCTGTTCGTAACATGGAACACCATGGATGACGGCGAGCCCATGCTGCGCGGCTGCATCGGCACTTTTGAATCCCAAGATCTCTCCGAAGGCATCCCGGAGTACGCTCTCATATCCGCCCTCCACGATACCCGCTTCTCCCCCATAAGAAAGTCGGAGCTGCCGACGCTGCAGGTCGCAGTCACGCTACTCACCGACTTTGAAGAAGTCGATGACATCTTCGACTGGGAGATTGGCGTCCATGGCATCCGGCTCTCCTTCCACGACCGTGGCCGCCGCTACGGCTCCACATATCTCCCCGATGTCGCCTCCGAGCAGGGTTGGACCAAAGAAGAGACGCTCTTCAGCCTCATCCGCAAGGCCGGTTGGACTGGCAGCCGGGGCCGCTGGAAGGACTTGGATCTCAAGGTTACGCGTTACCAGGGCAAGAAGACGACTCTAGAATATGACGACTACAAGAAGTGGCGGGACAGCGTTGAGGCGTGAGTCGGCAGTTTAGAAAATGCTGCTTCTGGACATAGAGGCCCGGCGTTTATGGTGACACAAGGGTAAATCTCTTTATGATAACGATAATGATTTCCTTTTACTTCTCTTCTCTTTTACTTTGCGCTCAAGAGGTAGAGCTGGGTTTGTAAACACCCTCATCTAACAGTCAGCTACAGACAATAAACCTCATTCATGTTGATCTAAATTCACAGGCTTGGCTTTCACAATCGCAACATGCGACACATCAATTTTCGATGCAACTAGTAAGACTTTATCAAAACTTCCAATTTATGGGGTGGCAATGCTACATTGCTATTCTTAATCCACGTCTGCTGACAGGATTGTACGGTCCTTGACAAGGCATCTTAACATCCAGGCCACACTATGTTAACATAACTTGCCAGTGGACAAGAAGTTGCAAAAGGGGCGTCAAGATAAATAGTATCAACTATTCCCCCAAATGTGATAAAACAAAAGAACAATGTCCGTGCAGATAGAACTCCTGATGGCAGATGTATGGGGACTATCCCTTCCCTTCCCTCCCCGAACAGAACGTATCTGTAAAAAAGAACAGAAAAAAAGAAGAACCCAAGCCCTTCGCCTAGACGCCGAGGTATCCCTGGTATATGATGATTTTGAAGCCTTTGAAAGATCCTTTCCCAACAAACGACGCACAAAGCCTCTTTTCCTCCTTCCATATTTTTTTTTGTTTCCCTTATCCATCCATACCCATATATTTTGTCAATCCTGTTTACCAACACCGCAGACTCTTCCAGAAGCCATTGTCCTTCTTCCCTCCAACGTGATCACCCTGCAAGGTCGGCCCTCGCACTCCTACAGCACGCTTCTCATTATCGCTATCAGTTGGTAGGGGCGTCAGCGGCTTCGTCATACCACGCGCGTTCGAACGTGCTGAATCGCTGCCTGTATCGGCAAGTCTTCGTGCCTCAACCACGCGGCGCACAACGAGCGCAAACGTCTCCTCGATGTTAACCTCCAGCCGTGCACTCGTTTCCATAAAACCGCAGCCGCGCTTGCGCGCCCACTCGAGACCTTGAGCAGCGGGAACCTGCCTGCTCTCTTGCAAATCGCACTTGTTGCCGGCGACGAGCTTAACTGGGGGTATGGTACGAGAACGGGTGTCATGGCCGGAGCGGAGACCAGCGCGGCGTGCGCGGTCAGCGTTGTCGAGGCGGGTCTCGGCCTCCATATCAATAAGCTCGTTGAAGTGCTGGAGGGCGTCGAGTGAATCTTTGGAGGTGATGTCGTAGACGAGCAAGAAAGCGTCAGCGCCTAGGTTGGACGATGCCCACATGCCTCGGTACTCTTCCTGGCCAGCCGTGTCGGTAAGGGCGAGATGGTAAGTAACTCCATCGATACGGCGCGTCACACTGTATGAGTCCTCGATAGTTGGGTCATAGTCTGAGGTCCATTGCGAGCGGACGAGGCGCAATGTAATAGAGGATTTACCGCACCCACCGTCGCCGCAGATGGTGATGGATATAGGGACAGGTGTTTGCGTCGGCGCCGTCATTTCGAATGTTGCGCTGTATCGTTTACGAGTCGATCGGCTAGTGAGAGTATGTGAGAGTGTTGTAAAAAGAGAGCTGGTTGCGAGATCGGCTGGTGCACAGCTCGAGCTATGGACGATCGTAATAGGTACCCAAACGAAACGGTTGTGGAGGGAGCTAAGAGATGGAGCTCTTTAGAACCGATTTAGAAACGGGCGCGCCGGTAAGGGCTTTGATTTGCGGTGGTGTAGAAGTAGAAGCCCAAGGTAGCTTTTTCCCGAATGTCGTAGCCGGCAGCGTTGTGTAGATCTGGATCTGGATTTGGATTTGGTTTGGATCCGTCTAGTCTCGTATCGTTATGATCGTGATAATCGTGGTCGTGTCCCGTCGCAATACAATGAATTGCGAGGCGTGAAGTTGTGTGTATGTAATGATTGGGTATGATATAATATGAAAATAAGGATCGATGTTGGAGCGCAGCGTTATGCAGTATGATGTGATGTGAAGTGATCAGATAGCTTTGAGGTCCGAGTTTCTGGCCAGATAATTGCAAAAGGATTGGATGCAAAGAATTTGAATGAGTGAGTGAGTGAGTGAGTGAGAGAAGAAGAGGGGCTTGGATTTCTGAGACAATCCAGTCCAGGGTGAAAGAAGGATGACGAATGGATCGATTGGTCAAATGATGGATGAATTGATTGATAACTTGGCGCAAAAGCAAACAAATTTATTCTCCCTTGTCGTCGTCTTTTTGTCCGTCTGGAGAAGGAGTTTGTCCCGTTCGTTTTTTGGGGGGGGTTCTGAGGAAAGGAAGCTGGTACTAAGCTTATGATAGGTACCGAGGTAGGAAGTGAGAAAGTCGACGGTGAAAGGAATGACACAATAGAGAAGCAACAGATGACGAGAAGAAAGAACAAAGAGAAATGACAAAAGGGAAAGAGAAGCGAAGAGTTTGTTCTTGTTTCTTTTTCACTTTTCTTTTTCCCTCTCTCTTCTGCATGCTCGTTCTCTCTGTCAAGATACAGCCATGGTTCCCCCCTGGTAGCGGGAAAACGGCTGAAGGTGCCGCGGTCAAGTTCAAGGAAAGCCTTAGATAGTGGAGGCTAAGCTAAGGTAGGCAGGGTTCGCGTACGGTACGGTACTGCGCTGTAGCGTACCGTATAACTTAGAGGCTGCCCGCCAGTACAGTACCTGCACCTGCCTACTAGGTACGGGACTAAAAGCTTGGATAGCGCTGGGGCACTGCAGGGATCATAGACGTTTGTGGCGTTGGTCAGGTACCTTTAGTCTAGTTCAGGGCGCAGGGGTAAAAGGTAAAAAAAGGGTACCTAAAAGGATGCATAAAAATGGTGTCTTGATTTGGGCATCAGCATTAGCATTAATTTAGATTGGCTTTCTGTCTCCGGTGAACGGATCATTGTGTGATCTGCAGGTGAACACAGAGGAGACGTGTAACCTGCTTTTTATGGACGCTAGCATTTGACATGAGATTACATTACCCGTCAGCCAGTGCAGATTACCAGTCCAGATGGATACCCAAGTTTACGATTCTCCATGTCGTTCTTGCTATGGAATCTGCTAGGCAGGTAATAGCTAGGCTAGGTAGTATCATACTCAAAGTTAAAGCTGTTAAAGTGGCTGTACTCCATCCCGGAGAACTGGTATGCGTTGATGTGCTAGACAACCGAGAAAACGACAAGGGATGGACGGGATAGGATGGATTAAGATCCATGGCCGTCAACAAAATCAGGGGCAGTCAAGCACTCGTTCTTTCCATCACATTCAGGCGAATATCAATCATCCTGCAAGTTCCTCTTCTCTCAACGCGTCAGCCATCTATAGGTGAAGCTCCTGATTACCCAAAAATTGTTCTGATTCTCAATAAGCTGTTGGGAGAGAAAACAGCCAAGCCCACGATCCCAACGGCCGGGATGTGGGGAGACAAGACGAGGCCTTTATCAACTAGGAGGGAACTTACTTTGCTTCTCTAAAGAGCCAAGAGAAGAAAGAAGAAGAAAAAGGTAGATTCTACTGATCAACGCAGAGATTTTCCTCGCTTGGAGTCTTCAAACCTGGGAGTTGCAGTACATGTGGGGAGAGTACAAGATGTAGAAGTAGAAGCACCTGCAGCAACAAGCAGCACATGCACATGCACCTCAATATCAAGTGACAAGCTCGCAAGCCAAGCCTACCAGAACCAGAATTAAAGCCTAAAAGATCGAATCTGTACATATCAAGAGCCCGAATATGCATGTGCAATGTAACGGAAAAGCGGCATGCAGTGATCACCCAATACAACCTCTTTCTTTCGTCTCATCTCTTCCTTCTCCGCTATCGGCCTAGGCAGGATTTCTGTTGGCTTTGATCCATATCCATGCCATCCATGGCTTGATTTAATGCTGCAACCGATGTGACTGAATATCACAATTGATGGATGTGGTGCAAGTGATAACAGAACCCTTGCCAAATGACAATCTGAACTTCCAGTTTTGGTATATGGTCCTCCCAGGCCTCTCTCACTTTTACCTTTCAGACACTCATCACAATAATTAGGTAGGTAGGCATATTTCCCGCTACGCTCTAGAGTAACTCTTTGACTTATTAAACACGCGTATCTATCCGTATTCTCGTTGCACAACTCTATTAACAAAGTTTCGGTTCTTATTCTGCCCGCAGCATAACTAAATCCAATTGGGTTCGGCGCACAGACAAGACACTATGGAACAATTCATAATTCGTCCCATCATTATCAGGCCAGGTCAGGTCGGGTCAGATCAGGTTGGGTTTGCTTTACCGCGTACTATAGCACTAGAGGCTCGAGCCATTGTTTTTACTTTTTTCCCACAACTTGGACATTGTCTCAGTTATGTTGATATCAGTGCGGACGAACTGAACTGCCTTGTCTCTTATCCGAGTCCGAGTCCATCCATGTCTACGGCACCACAATGCCGCTCACTGGACAGAATTTTTACGAGGATTAGCAAAAGTCTTCACGGACCCCGTGATCGTCAGGTCTCAGACACGAGATCTGAGACTTTTTTCCTCCTTAGGCATTCCCATGTGGAAATAAAGCAGTCTCGAACAGGTACCTAATAAGCAACGGTTCTCTAGCATGACGCGATCAACAATCAAGACACGGCCTAGACTCAAAGTTCAAAGACGAGCGAGGCTGCAGTCAGATCCCTCAAGATTAGGAAGGAAAAAAAAAAAAAAAAAAAAAAAAAAGAGATTGTGCAAGGGTTGGGTTTGAATCAACTGTTTCAGTTGAGCTGACAAGACTCTGAATGCATTGAAGATTTCAGCTCAGACCTTTTCCTTCCATCCTTCCATCCGAAGACTTGGTTATCTATCTACCCTGTAGCTTGGCCAAAATTCAGTCAGGTCCTGGGTAGTTGTTGATAATGTTCACTCGATTGTAGTGTATTGTTGAGTCTCGACTATTAAGTAGTAGTAGCGAGGACTTGTCGTTGGTAGACTTGACATTCCGGAAAAGACTCGGTAGAACCAATAGGCTCTTTCCCCAGAAATTCGCAATTCCTCCCTCGAGTCACGAGACATGAGTAAGTATCGCCTTTCTCTATGGTCTATTCCGAGGCGGAAAGTTTTTAGATGACTCGAACAATTTTTGTTTCTATTATCTCAATTCGAATCTCACCTGTATAAAATACTGCTTATATATCAAGAAACTTTACGCATATAGTGTTTTTGCATCTTGCATTTACTACCTTTTTACCGCACCCAAACTTACTCAGCCGCCATGACTGTGACCAACGGCAGCAATGGGAACCCCTCCATGACCACAACCAGCCTTCATAGGGCTGAAGAAGTAGACGATGTGAGACAAACATATTCTAAACCATCGAACTTGATTGGTCGCTGACGTTACACCACCAGCTCATCGACGCTGTTCGTGGTCTCATCGTCCCTTACATTAAGGCGGCAGACGATGCTGCGGCAGACCGTGCTACTGGAAATATTACACCCGACTCATCCGGGGTCAAGGAAAATGTCTTAGTGGACTTTCAAAAACCCGAGCAGCTTGCCCAGCGCCTCAAATTCTCCCTGCCGAACCATGGACAAGGCAAGGATGGCCTGTTGGAGATTATTCAACAAGTTCTAAAGAACAGTGTCAATACTTGGGACCAGGGGTTTCTCGATAAGCTTTATGCAAGCACGAATGCGGTATGCGTCACTTTCAATTCTCTGTACTACATAGCATGTATGCTCATCATGAGATTATTAGGTTGGCGTAGTATCAGACATGGTTCTGTCCGTTCTCAACACCAATGTAAGTGGTCAACGCCTTCTTCATAAAACAAATACCTGACGCACGCTCCACAGCTGCATGTTTTCCAGGTCTCTCCTGCTCTCACCATCATCGAAAAGACTACAGCAAAGACACTGGCACATCTATTCGGCTTCACTGGAGCACGAGCGGGTGGTATCTCTTGCCAGGGCGGAAGCGCTTCGAACCTGACTTCTCTCGTGGTTGCTCGCAACACTTTGTTCCCAGAGTGCAGAATCGAGGGCAACGGCAAGCATGATTTTGTGGTTTTTACAAGTGCGCATGGTCACTATTCAGTTGAGAAGAGCGCTATGATCTGCGGTCTGGGTTCTAGCAGTGTTTGGCCTGTTCCTGTGGATGAGGTTGGATGTATGCGGCCTGATGCCCTGAGGGAGTTGGTTATCAAGGCCAAGGCGCAGGGTAAGACACCCTTGTATGTCAACTCCACAGCAGGAACCACTGTCATGGGTTCATATGAGCCTTTCGAGGAGATCTCTAAGATTTGCAAGGAGTTTGGTCTTTGGATGCATATCGATGCTAGCTGGGGTGGTCCAGCTATCTTCTCCTCAAAGCACAAGCATAAGCTTAACGGAGCCCATCTTGCTAACTCCCTGACGGTGAACCCTCACAAGATGATCAATGTCCCTGTCACTTGCTCGTTCCTCTTGGGTCCTGACATGAGTATCTTCAACAAGGCTAACAGCACCGCTGCTGGCTACTTGTTCCATACCAACGATGGGGATGATTTCTGGGATCTTGCAGACCTGACACTGCAGTGCGGTCGTCGTGGCGACAGTCTCAAGCTCGCATTGGCCTGGATCTACTACGGTGCGGCCGGTTTTGAGAAGCAAATCGATCATGCTTTCGATCAGGCTGCCTACCTAGCAAGCCTCATCAAGCAAAGCGACAACTTTGCCCTTGTGTCGCAAGACCCTCCTCCCTGTCTACAAATATGCTTCTACCACGCCCCCGGAGGAAATCTGTCAGATGACAAGGAGGAAAACACCCTCCGAACCAAAACGATGGTTGAGAAGATGATTCTTCGAGGATACATGGTTGATTATGCACCCGGACCCAAGGGTAGCTTCTTCCGCGTTGTCGTCAACTGTCAGACGTTGACGGGAACTGTCGAAGGCCTTGTTAAGGGTCTAGAGGAAGTTGGACGCGAACAGGCAAAGTATAAAATAAGGTGATGTTAAAATAGAAAGGGGAAGAACCAGTGTACTCTTTGTTTAGACTAAATAGACCACACATTCCGCGACTTAAAAGCGTTAAACAACGATAGATAACAGCCCGATTTTCGACCAACATGCCAATCTATATGCTTTGTACTTAATTGTATGGAATCTTTCTTTGCATGTTTTCCACATCCTTCCACATCTGCTTAGTTTTATAGCTCAGCGTCTACAGACCATAAACGTACCCTTTGAAGCCCAGCATATATACTCACTGGCTTACTATATCTAAGAAATTAAGAAGCTGCACAGTCTACCGAATAGGAAGCGAATTACTGTGCCATGAATCCCTCAACAGTCATTATCTGATGGTTTATACAGGGTAGTCGTCCGATAAGCTTATCGTCCAGGTCCCACTGTTTTATATCTCTACCAGCCTTCAACGTCACGAGCATCGCGTTCTCATCCTACTTTTTAAGTTATCCATTCTTTCTCACAATGCCGCCCAAACGCATGACAGCGAACCCGGTGAAACCAGCGCGATACCGCGCTGGTAAAGCCACGGGAGTAGAATCCGACTCCGACTCCGACGCCAGCGAAAACGAAGAGCCCACCGAGCCAGCGCTCCCTCCACCACCAAAAGCGGCCAGCGCAGGAAAAATATCATCTGGCAACCTAGGGAAGGTCGATCTTGATGCGAGAAGAAAAGAAGCACAGGCTACAGAGGAACGAAGGATCGCGAAAGAAAAGGCCGAGCGTCTGGCCGTAGAGGAGGGCTTCGTGACAGAAGAAGAGGAAGAGAGTGAGGAAGAGGAAGACGATGATGACGAGGAGGAAAGCGAATCAGAGGAGGAGAGTAGCGAGGATGAAGCGCCCCGGAGGAAGATGATGCAATTAAAGTTTGTACCAAAGAACAAAAGAGGCGGCAAGGACCCCGAGCAGGAGGCGGAAGAAGCACGACAAGCCGAAGAGGAGGCCCGCAAGAAAGCCGCCGACGAGCTCGTAGAAGAGCAGATTAAGAAAGACCTTGCTGCGCGTGCAGCAGGCAAAACGCACTGGGTCGACGACGATGCCGAAGCCTCAGACGTGGACACAACAGACGGGCTGGACCCGGAGGCTGAAGAAGCAGCCTGGCGCGTCCGTGAGCTCAAGCGCTTGAAGCGTGCGCGCGCCGTCATTGAAGAGCGCGAAAGGGAGCTCGCGGAAGTCGAGCGCCGACGTAACCTAACAGAGGAAGAGCGACAAGCCGAAGACGAAGAATTCCTAGCGAAACAAAAGGAGGAGAAGGAGGGCAAGGGCACAATGGCCTTCAAGCAACGCTACCTGCATAAGGGCGCCTTCTTCCAGGAAGAAATGAAGGAAGCTGGCTTGGACAAGCGAGATATCATGGGCAGTCGCATCCAAGACGACGTGCGGAACCGCGAAGCCCTCCCAGAATACCTTCAACTTCGCGACATGTCCAAGCTGGGACGCAAGGGTGCGACAAAGTACAAGGATATGCGCACTGAAGATACGGGTCGGTGGGGAGATATCGGTGATGGTCGAAAGAGAGGTGGTGGACGTTATGACGATGACGAGCGTTTCAGACCAGACGACGATCGATTCCGTCGTGATGAACGGAGCGCTGGCGGCGCAAACGCCATTCCTCTTGGTGACCGCAAGAAGGATGACCGAAGACAGAGAGACGATGGATATCGGGATCGAAAAGATAGGGACTCTTACCGTTCGAGGGACGACGATGGACACAGTCGGCAAAGATCACGGTCAAGGTCACGATCGCCGCGGCGCGATAGGGATAGAGACGATCATCGACGTCGCAAGCGAAGTACGTCGCGCGATGATGAGCGTTACGACAGTGACAAGAGACGCAGGGTGGACGGCAGGTAGACACCATGGCCTGGTCTTAATATACTATTAATAATACCCCCAACCACAACTATTTGTGCCTCGGATTTTTCTCTCTCTTTTACATATCTCGTTAGATTACCCATAGCTCTGCACTTGTCTATTCCACTTTATATCCTGACAATCTCAACACGGGCACGGTCGAATATCTGGTGGCCCGACATCGCATCGCCGCTTCCACTAGACACTGCTGGAGGATATAATGTCATGCGTGCGTAGGTGCCAGCGCCACGACGCTTTGATAGATAGCCAGGGTTAATTAGAAGGACACTTTCAACAACCTGTGGTCCAGTTAGTAAGAGAAACTTGAAGTTTGAATCAATAATCATACCTTGGCAAAGGGGGGCAACAAGCTAGGGACAACCATCACGTCTGGCCTAACATTCACCATCTCGCCCAGCTCCAGATAGCTCAGATCTAGCACGGCACCAGTAGCCACACCGTCTTCTGTACCAGTCTTGGGGAGCTTGGAACGATCTGTAGGGGGGAACAGGGGGAAGTAGTGTCGCTGCTCAACCAGGTATCGACACAGGCGGCCCATAAGATCTCCACCAGGCTGCGCTCCGCTGCGGGATACAACCTCCTCCGACCTTAGTTGAGAGAGGATATCCTGTGATGAAACACCAAGCACAACTTCGTTGATGGATAATGTCATGGGGTTCGTAACGATGCGGACAGCCTTGGGAAGACCGAGTTCCTTGCGGGGAATGGTATCTTGGGGCCATGAGACGTGTTTTGACAGGACATCTCGAACTGAGGGAATGAGGACGATGGTGATCTGGGGGTTGGAGGATGCTAGACGGTTGAAAGCAGGGGCGACGAGGTACTTGAATACAGTCGACATAGTAGCTGTGTCAGGGTCAAAGTTTGCCTCTTCAGGAAGATCGAAATCGCCAGTCGCAATTAGAGGATGGTCGATATCGAGGAAAGGTCCTGTGAGGACAAGCGCATCTGCGTAAGTATCGCCTGCTTGGCTGCAGAGCGCATGAAGAGGCTCGAAATCAAGATTGTCGTCTGCAGTGTATGGGCCAGAAGCATATAGAATATTCAAAGGCGCGGGATCTGAATCCTCGTCCATTGCATCAGGGCCACCACGGAACCTCTCGCGATGCGCTTCGAGTGCTGATGACGATGAGGCAGCACTGGGAAGAAGAGGCATATCCAGAATTTCCTTGACGACGAACTCGCTTCCAGAGGCATTCGTTCCCCGGAAAGCAACGATCTGGCCAGGGAAGAAGCTCCACGAGCGGATACTGTCCATCTTCAAGGGTACTCTCAATCCCATTCCCGTTCGTCTTGAAGTCTCCAGCACCAGCGACGCAGCATTAAGCTTACCCTCTGGTGAATCAGACGCAATTCGTCCAACAGCGACAATCTCAGTAGTACTTTGCGCAGCAGCGCTTCCAAATTCACTCTCGTCAATCTTGTGATGTTGCTGAACAAGAGCCATGAAGTTATCAATCCGATCGTCAAGAATCTCACTCGCTTCGGAGAGCTTCATAGCCAATGGCTTGTATCCCAACTTCTTCTGATCCGAGGCGGCTGTAAGTTTTACTCGAGGTTCGGAGAAAGGTGCGATTGGTGGCTCGGCTGCGTTAAGGCGGTCGTTGAGAATCTCTATAGTTTCTCCCGGGTTTGCTCGATCGCTAAAGGATGTAGGTCTGTGTTTCGTTAGTACGTGAAAGCCATGAATGAGGTATATAAACGTACGGGAGTCCGTTTAAGGACTTAAGCTGGTCATTCATTCCCGTAGCTGGTGAGCTCGTCAACCCCTTTGGCGTATCAAGCTTCTTCTTGATCGCACTCCCACCAGAAGCACCTCTATTCAATTTGGCACCAGAAGCCGGCGTACTGGGCACAAGTCCATCGAGCATACCAAAGACATCTCCACCCTTGTTTCCGCCCCTAGGCGCACTGGCGACCTTCCTTTCCGTCTTGACCTGAACTTTTCGATGGCTGTTTTCGAGTTCGTCCTGGATGCTCTGCTTTAGGTTGCGGAGAGCTTCGAGCTTCAGGACTTGAGCATCAATGTCGAGCTTTATACAGTACGACTCCCACTTGAAGAAGAGATCCTCGGCTGACAAGCCGTGCAGGCGCATGATGGACTCCAGCTCGCTGAGGACATCAGGCTCGAGCGGCTTATTGGGGGAGAAGCGGTCTTGGATTTCGGCGTCGGCCATGGTGGGCGACGATTGATATGACAGCAGGCAATTGGTAACTGAGCGAAATCTTGACACAATCTAGTGTCGTATCTTGGGTTGAAGAAAATCGTCTTGAGCTGGTTAGTCTAGAGTGTTTGGAGGGGCCTGAAAGTGGGCGCGATCAGACGCGTCGTATCACAGGTAACTAAATCCCAAGCGCGTTAAGTGGGTGGTCGATAAGATTACAGTGCAAGTCAGGTCAGTACATAACTATACACAGTTCATCATTTGGAGTTTCAAGCAGAACAGTAAGTAAAGAGTAAAGTAATTGATTGTATTTATTAACAATTTATTGCATTGTTTCATTGCAATTCATTCCTAAACAGGCCATTTCTTAGCCACTATCGAGGTATCGTGTCCGTAATCCGAACAGCAAGCGCCGTTGCTTTCGTAACTTTGTAAACCCGCCAAACGCCGTCTACTTTGTATAGGTATACTTGTTCAAATCAAACATCCAGTTCAGTCATGCTCATGATGTACCTGTTGACCAACAGAGCTGTAAAACACTCAAAACACGCTTTCATAAAACTCTTGTTACTTCTCCTTCTCGGTTATGTTGTTTTCAATACCCCATTCAGCCCAGACATTATCCGAACCTTCATAAGAGAAAGATACAGAACCATCTTTGGTGGGAGAACTTTGCATAATGCCGTCAGTGCTGATGAAGTTGCCAAACTCGATCAAGGAGGAAGGGTCTGCATCGAGTAACGGAAGACTGGAAAAGTCAAAGTTGGTGTTGTTCAAATCAAAGTTCGGCTCGGACAGTAATTGTGTGATGGTTCTACTCAAGGGAGTATCGAGAACACTATCGAGTTTGTTCTCGAGGTTCAGTCGCGGGCTGCGCCTAACGCTCGCAGGACTTTTGGTTGGTGTTCGTTGCAATAGTGCTTGTTGATTAGGAGACAGCATATCTCTCACTGATCGAAGAGAGCGTGATACGCTTCGTGATACGCTTCGTGTAATGGGCCGGTGACTAGGTGTCGGACGAGTCGGTGTCTTAAACAGTGCTGAGTCCGTGTCGACCTTGGATTTGGGTGGTGGCGTTGAAGGGCGAGCAGGGCTGTTGAACAGCGCCTCGATATCATCATCAAGATGCCCGCCATTGTGAGCCTCGAACGCCGCATTTTCTTTGCCAACAGCTTCCTTATTTTGTCGACCATCGGTGGCTTTAGCTGTGTTGGCGTCGATCTCTCCTAGAGTCTTCTGTGCCCCATCCTTACGGGGAGAAGGGAAAAGTAGGCGTCGCGTGCTTCCGAGTTCTTCGTCAAGGTCCATTTCGATTGGACTTTCGGCTGTTCCGGTACCCCTAGAAACTCTGGAATGGGTCGACCCCGGAACTGAGTGGCTCATATCTTTAATATGCCGCCCATCATCCGCCAGCAAGTTGAGGACATTCCCCATAATTGTATCCTCATTGGCCCCTGTACCCATCGGGCGGACATCAAACTGCTTAGGAGATGATGGCTGAATCGGGCCTAGGGGATCTGTAGCAGGATACACTTGTGAGGTAAGAGCAGGCACAGATGTACTCTTAGTACGTGATCGTTTTGCCTGGGAATCAGGGCCTGCAGATGATCGCTTCTTTCGACTTTGTCCCAAATGCCCAAAGGCATTGTCCCATTTGTCTTGAGGACGGTGGTTATGATATTTGGCGATCCAGATACCACATGGATTGCAGAGGAGCTTCTCCGACCATTTGCTGCGATCGTCGTCAAACCCGAGGGTTTTCTTGATAAGCCGGTGAGACAAGGGCTTCTTATCCTCGTCGCGTTTTATGATTTCAATGGCGGTGACTCTCCCAGGCTTCTCTGAATATTCCACATACTCGGGAATTCCATCGTGCTCCTGAACCCAAATCTTGCGCCATGTAGGGGTTTCGATAGCCCCGCAGTTGGTGCAGAACGGGGGCATCTCGCCAGCTGCAATGGCCGACTCGAGTCGTTGTTTGATCGAATCCTTCTTGACTTGATTCTTGTTGGACTTGTAAGGGGGAGATGAAGGCATTGGAGGGAAGTCGCTCTGTGGGAAAGCAACCTCTGAGAGAGCAGGCAGAAGATTGGCCACCAGAGATGTCTCTGGTGGTCCGACAGGGTCACTAGCAGCAACCATTGCGTGGATATTAACCGATTTGGAGCGGCGGAGACAATCTGGAATCTCCGTGGAAGCGCGAGGCTCAGCAGTCATAGATTGAGAAAGGGAAGATGGTTCAAGAGGCTCGCTGGCTGGCACGGAAGGCAAAGCTAAGACTCCCGCAGACTGTGAGCGGCCGAGCTGTCGTGGTGCTCGTGGCTTGGGTCTGATTGTGCCAGTACTTCGTTTTGAAGTAGGTAGAGATCCTTGAATAGATTGGTTAGTATCATTTGAAGTGGTAGGCTCAGAAGAACTAGAGGCCGCGCGCACTAATTCAAAAAGGGCATCTTCTTCCATTGGCTGGGCCGGTTGCTCGGTCTGAGGTTGAGCCATAGTTGCTGGCGAGGATGCAGAAACAGGTGCTGGGCTGTTCTTCTCAGGAGCGTCTGTGGTGGGAGGGGGTGTTGGAGCGAGCTTTGGTGGTGGAGGCGGATTTGCAGGTTGTTTTTGAGGAGGGTTTCGAGTCGATCTAGGTTTTGGGATTTTTTTCGCAGTAACGGGATCTGATGGTGGAGGGCCAACGGGGGTAGATGTTGGTTGAGGAGTGTTAAAGTTTTGGATATGGACAAGGCCCTGGCCATCAGGACCATCTTGAATTCGAAAGACTTGAGTGGGGATTCCAGTGCTGTCGATGTCTTCCATCACTTTCTGGGGTTTGTGCTGGCGGAATTGGCTCTCCTTGGCTGGCTGTAGGATGGGTTCATCAAACAGATCGTCGGTCTCGTTATCCATGAAACTCGAGGCTTGCCGCGGCAGCGATGGCATTGGGGGCAAGACAGGACTAGAAGGGGGTGGACTAGACCGCATGAAGGATGCTGAGGGCGGCAATGGAGGAGATGAACGCATATCCTGCGGGCTGTCCTCTGAAAAGGCTGGAGTCTCGACGGGTGATTCAGGCGAGCGTCCATCTTCTTGACTTGGAGACAAGGCACGAAGAGGCCTCGGAGGAATCTGATTGCTCATGGCAGCACCCAACTCCTTCCTCATGGATGATTCCCTCCGGGGTTTAGGTCCTTTCGGGCCGGCCTGAGCAGGGCCACCGAGAGGTCCTCTATCTGGGACGGGGGTAGGAGCTCGGGGAACTTCTTGTAAATGGTTTCCAGCCACCGCCTCGTTGCTTGCAATAGGGCGGAAGTTTCGGAGAGAGCCAGCGGTACTAGCGGTGACACGAAGAGATTCTGGACCAGAAGTAAAGGGATTTGGAGCGGCCTTTTCGACTCTGGTTGGCTTGGCCCTTTTTGGAGCAGGCCCTATCCCACCTTCCTCGCCTTCTGTGCCGTCTTCATATCCAGATGTATTTCCCTCGGTAGGCTTCTTTCGTGGCCTACCACGAGGGCGACCTGTTGGCGCTTTCTTTCGAGAATTTCTGCTTGAGGGCCTGGATTTCGGGTTTGCCGTGGTTGCTCCGGTGACAGGTATAGGGGCTATTCGATTAACATCTGAACCGGAATTGGCATGTTCCATGGTTTGGCTGACGAACGAATTTCTTCGTTCGTTTGTACTAGACATTGGTCCTCCTTGGGACAAGGCGGGGGAGGCTACCCGAGATACCTGTCCTGAGTGCCCAATGTTAGGGTTTGATTGAAGAAACGAGTTCCATTCTGCACCGGGTGTCATGGCAGTTTCAGGAGGGTTTGCCGGTTGTGACGGGCCAGGTTGCAAAGGCATCTGTTGCATCTCCATTGGGCGCATGTCAACGGTTGGTTCAGGCCTCAGAACCCTGCCTGCGGCTGTGAACTTGAGTTTGACTTCGAGTGTCTCACGGTTTCCTCCACCAAAGACAGCAAGAACATTTTTTGTAACACGTCCAGTAACCATCTTGGGCAGCTGGGCCATCCAATCACCACGCATAGAGTCGAGTGCCCACGATAACATGCCTTGTCCGACTAAAGGAGTATCTGGTTCCGAGTAATCGAGTGCGTAGATTGTGAAGTCGCCTTCGCCGTCATGGCCCGAAAGTTCGGGGCTGCATTCTGTGACAGCCTGCAGGCATGCTCGTAGGTCGACGATGCCGATAGAATTCCTTTCATCGAGGGGAACTGTCTGTACGTAGAGGGTTTGTGCTGATCGAGCGAGGCAATTGACTTTGGCCTCCTTATCGAAGGTATAATGCACCTTGACTGCACATCAAGTTAGCAAGGCCACAACCCGAACGCATTGATTTTGCATACGACCCATAGGTCTCACTTGGACACCCGATTCATTGAACTCGTTGTTCTGCTGCATCGTCTGACCGTTCTGATAGCAGCCGCCTTGGGAGGCATTGGGTGTATGTGACGCCATGGCGAAGATTCCCCGTAGGGAAGAGGTCAGAGATGGCCGTCAAGGCGTCAATTGCTAGCAACCTCGTATATGTGAAAAGATCGTGTCCTTGGTGTGCAAAGAGGGCCAAGTTCTAGAGGAGAGTCGAGAAGAAAAGAAGCAAGCAGCAAGCGAGATGCGAAGTAAAACAGTGGAGATTACAATGATGCGTACTCCGTAGTGGGGAGGTTTAATGCTTGAACTCGTTGGCCGGGACGTGATAATCTATTCAAATCCAGGAGGCGGGCGTCATGTTCGTGACGCGCTTTAACCCGCCAAAGTCGCGTCGTGAGGCAGGGTGGATCAAGTTTAAGTGCCTGCCGATCGACGTGCGCGCTGGCTAGACAACGCGAAAAAAAAAGTGAGAGATGATAAAGGGGAAGTCGGTGAAGGTGATTTAGAGGTCAAATATGTGTATCGATAAAGGGAAAACTAGTATCAAACCATAGGTTTTCAACAGAAAAAAGACACAATATTTCGTGCAGTCGTGTTGTGATGCAAGCATTAAAGGTCGTGTTAGATCTTCGCAGCACTGCCTATACTTGAGAGATGGAGGGCCGCCGTATCACTCTAGTGGTTGATGCGTCGATGACCCCTGTGGGCTTCTTTGGTTTGAGTGGCTGCAGCTATGGTGACGTGAGTTAGCGCAGCCCACTTCTCAACTTCCAGATCCTCTCGACTCTTTGACCGTGGCCGGTCGGTGGTGGGGGTTATCGGCAGATAGACCCACCTATTACGGCGCGGAGCCGTCCCGTGTTTCTTCTAGAGCCCGGTGTCTCTGGCTGGAGCGAAGCTGAGCTCTCACGTGATCGTGTTCTAGTCTGTCTTTGTTCCTCGTTTGATCCCAGAGTTTGTCGCACTTCTGAAACGGTACGTATCTTTCTAGTTGTTCATCAACTCGAGTCTTTTCCCAGGTCCTTTCGCTTTGGCCAACTTGACAATTGCCGACCTGGCTTCGATGGCGAGAAAATCGGTCAAGAAAGAGAAAGAGAAGGGGGCGAAGATGTCTTGTCTTTCTTTCGGAACAGTTCATGGGGCGGGCCTCCGTCCCTTTTATATTCTCAAGAATAGCCTGAGGTCATCTTTGAACTGACCAAACACTTCCTACACGAGCTAGTCATCCTATAACCAGATACTGAGTCTCCATGACTCTAATCGTGTCTCTCTTTTGACTTTCTTTCTGAGTTAACGCCTGTTTTGACTTGGCGTTTCTCCTTACCTGCATCCATCTGCCGTTATCTCCGTCTGTATAACTCGAGTTTGGTGTTTTCCCCTAGGTTGCTGATACCCACCCAACAACCAACCCTCCATTACCTATATCTGCCCCTCCTTAACTATTTCTCTTTGCTGAACGCCGCTTTAAAAGATGAGGTTTTTCAGCGGTCGCTTCATGTCTCATCATCTTGAATCTTGTGGTTTTCATCCCCACCCCACCCACGTTATCTCATTTGTCACTGTCTCACCATAGCCATTTTGCACCTTCATGAACCCAGTCATGATAATATATCAACCCCATTAAGGAGTTTTACCGCCATCAGCAAAATTTATCAACATCATCGACATCGTCTTGATATCATCGCATTTTCATCTATCAACACATGCACCACGTATTTTACATTTCGCAGTGACTTCTATTTTTACAAATTATCCAAAAAATTGCCAGCATATGTAGAATTACAGTCTGCTTCCAGGCACAACCTCGGCCTTCACCCACACAGCCTTGCCCTTATCGTTCAATGAAGTCTTGCGAGAGATGATCTCCGCAACGACTTCAGAAATTCCTTGGCGACCGTTGCGCGAGGCAACAATCTTGTTGGCTAGCTCTTCCTGAGTGTATGTGCCCTTTGAAAGAACCTTCTCAATCTCCTTCTCTGTGGGCACACCTAGTTCCTGGTGAGGGTACTCCTTGAAAGTACTGTCAGTGAAGAGCTGAAGCTCGTTGCTCGAGTCGTACTCGAAGAAGGGCTTGGCTACGTTGGTGCCGCCAATGGCCTCGAGGGACTTGGGCTCCCACCTGGGTTCATCTTTTCGGATGAGCAAAGCCGACACGCCCTCAGTAAAATCGTGATGCTGCATAAACTTGGTAGCAATCTGGTGTTCTCTCTTGAAGGTCTCGGCGATGTCCCACTCGCCACCAACACGCATCTGGCGCAGAGCCACGTTCACGGCTGTGGGTGACCGCTTGTGCAGAGCGTCTATTTGCTTCTGCGCCCACTCCTCAGTCACGCCCCGCTCTGCCTCCAAGGCAGCAATGATCTCACCGATGGTGTGCCTGTTGAAGCATCGATCGATCGCCTGGCGACGCTCGCCGCGCAGACTCATGGGCTGGTTATAAGGAAGACCTGTGCAGAATTCCTCGAGAGTCTGGTTAATGAGTGCCAGGCGCTCAGGCAGAGAGTCGCTGTCTCGGAACCGTAATTCAGCCAGGCGTGCCTCGAGATCAGGCAAGCTGGTCGAGTCAAGGTAGTGGGTGGCAATACCGGAGTAAAAGACCTCGGGGCCAACGAGTCGCGCGCTGGTCAAGGCCAGATAGGTTCCGATAGATCCGTTCAGTCGAGGGAGGAAGAAAGAGGCGCCGACATCGGGGAAAAATCCAATCGTCGTCTCAGGCATGGCAAAGACAGTGTGCTCGGTCGCGATTCTGAAAGGAGCGTGGGCGCTCAGGCCAACACCACCGCCCATGGTGATACCGTCCATAAAGGCGATATAGGGCTTTTTGTATGTCGCAATGTAGTGGTCGAGTTTGTATTCGAGGGCAAAGTATTCAGCCGACTTCTTCCATCCATCCTCACTCTCTCGGTTGAGCTTTGCAAGTGCAGCGACGTCACCTCCTGCGCAAAGGGCCCTGGGACCAGCGCCCTTCAAAACAACAACATTGGCGAGATCGGACTTTTCCCATTCTACCAATCTAGGCACGATCTTTCGGATCATCGAAGCGTTAAGAGAATTGAGCTTCTTCTGTCGGTTGAGCATGATGGTTCGTAGACCATATTTGCTTTCGAAGACCACATCGTTAGGTTCGTCTCCTTCCTTTGGCTTGATACTGGTCGCCTCAGATGAAAGCTGCAATATTCCAATTAGATTCGTACAAGTGAACTGACAGCCTGCCCATCCTTACCTGTCGAGCACCGAGCGAGGAGCTCAAGACCTTTGCTTGCTGCACCATATTGAAGCTTCTTGGCAAGCTTCGACTTGTAAGATTAGCTGCAGCACCAGCTCGGACTGCAAAAGTTCGGAACGACATTATATTAAAAGAAGAATTGGCGATGCGCACATGCGATCGACATGCGCATCAAGGAGAGGAATGAGGGGGATATGGACTATGATGTGCCTTGGAGTCTTGTCCGAGGTCCGCGGCAATGCTTTTTCCAACCTCCGCATCAAACCGCCCCAAAACCAAAATTGATAGCAGCCACACTTTGACGTATCCATAGTGGGATGGTTTCATGCCTGCTAAGCCAGGAACTGCGTCACCTGACCAGTCATAGAGCGTGAAATGTAGACCCACCAGAGCGTCCAATGAGACACGTCCTACCCCAATCGTCAACTTTTCGAGCTCTCTGAGCTTCAGCCTTGCGCGCCGCAATACAACATCTCATAACCACCAAACAATAGCATCAAGATGTCGGACCCTAAGATTCAGTACGTCTTTAACACCCCCGAAATTGGCTCAAACATGCTAACTGACTGTACAGAGAGCTTCTTGGCAAGCCGCGATCCGATCTCACGTACGTGTCCACTGATAATTGCTGTCGTTCCAGCCCCGCGACAAGTCAATGATTGCTAACATAGTATATAGCGAGTACGAGATCGCCCAGCTTGAAGAGTACGAGTTCTCCGCCGGCCCTCTCTCCATCCTCCAGACTGCCGTGCGATCGCACGTCCAAGTTCTCATCTCCATCCGCAACAACCGCAAACTCCTTGCGCGCGTCAAGGCATTCGACCGACACTGCAACATGGTTCTTGAGAACGTCAAGGAGATGTGGACAGAGACTCCCCGATTAGCAGGTGGAAAGAAGGGCAGACCAGTCAACAAGGATCGGTTCATCAGCAAGATGTACGTGTCTCGCACACCAGCCGCCCACAAGCCCCTTTCTCGAATGGCGGTGACACTAAATTTTGGTACGGATTACTGACTACATCACAGGTTTTTGCGAGGCGATAGCGTTATTCTGGTTCTCCTAAGCTAATATTCCTTTACCGCGTGATCTTGGAGGGGTGAGGACTTGATTTTGAGAATGGGATGTTTTGTATGTCTTACGGGCAAGGCTCACAGGGACTCCATAGGCGTTGAAACATGATGATTTGCGCATACAATTCTTCCTCATTACAATGTGCTTATGACTATTTCAACAATACTAACATGCCGCCGTTGCTCGGTTTCCACTCGTATTTGTTGTCACTACTCCGGCTGCGACTGAGAGCGAGTACCAGTTAACCACTCAGACCAAGGAAGAAGCTGGCCAGTCCCCAGGCACCGGGATCGGGAACTTCCTGATATCCACTGCCTCCGATATAGACGGTTCGACCCAAGCTGGCTTGCATACCCTTGGTCTTATTGGCACCTTCCAATGCTGCCTCGGCTGCCTTCTTGACGTCTCCTGTCTTGTTCAAGGCCTCCACGAAGGGGTGAAGAGCGTCGACCAGAGTGCGGTCGCCCGGACGAGCGGGTGTGTATTTGGCCAGAGCATCACTGCTTTTCTTGAGAGCTTTGGCCCAGACCTCAGGAGATGCATTGCCTGGTGCCAATTCTCGCAGAGCTTTGACCAGAGCGTTGAGGAAGATGGCATATAAAGCGCCTGAAGTTCCATCCATGGCCGTTTCCACGATTGTCACGATGCGAGCGAGGTCCACAACAACATCACCGGAAAGAGGGCGTTCTTCGATATGTTTGAGAATTGCTGCATTGTGTCAGTATGTGAGTGTCAATCAGGGCTGGTAAGATTTACCTTCAGCACCCCGCTTCAATCCAATACCACAGTCGCCATCTCCAACAACAGTATCGTACCGCGTGACTTCGGGCTCAGCATCGATGACCTTTTGCAGAGCATTCTTCAACGCGGCTTGCGCTGCACTTGCATCCGCCTTGAGACCACTTGACTTGATATCCTCAGTCGCACCAACACGGTCTGTCCTTGTGTTGGTGTTCTTGGCCTGCCAAGTGCTGGTTTGGATAGGTGCAGACCACCCGACAACCTCACTGGGGGCATCAAGCAGCTCGATCATGCTCGGGGCGTCGAAATCGGGAGACACTACGTTAAGAAGAGAAATACTGAAACCGAGACCGTTGAGACTGGTCATGTAGGTGCCGCTGAGTATCCTGACGGGACGAATATTGTACTTGGACTCGAGTTGACTTGCAACCTCCGCTGTGATACCGCCCAGCTCAAGAACACTGACTCCTCCCAGGTTGTTGATCATGAGGACGACGTCTTTGGAGTTGACGTTGACGAAAGCCCGGTCTTTGTCGTTTGTATCGAGCAATTGCTGAAGCATTTTACTCACAAGATCAGGTAATTCGACCTTTTCGCGCCCCGAGCCAGGCTCGTTGTGAATGCCCATTCCCAATTCTACTTCATCTGCTGCGAGGCTTCCCTCTGAATCGACCTTGCGTCCAGGAACATGGACATGTTCAAGACTGGCGCCTACGCTGACAAGGTTGTCTGCAGTAAGCTGGGCATATTTGGCCACCTGCTCCAGAGGCTTCCCTAGAGCAGCGAGGGCACCTGAGATCTTGTGGACGAGGACGGTACCTGCGATTCCACGACGCCCGACCTTTCCAGCCTTTGCGCGACCAACTCCGACATCATCGCCTACAACGACCATCTCAACGTCAAGCCCTGCAGCTTTGCCCTTTTCAACAGCCATGCCAAAGTTGAGGACATCACCAGTGTAGTTCATTACAGTGACCAGTACACCCTTTGACGTGTCGACACGAGAGGTAATGGCTGTGCGTATTTGTTCCGCCGAAGGAGAGGCAAAGATGGTGCCGGCTACAGCAGCGGACAGCATGCCTTGGCCGACCATGCCGGCGAAGGAGGGCTCATGGCCAGAGCCACCGCCTGAGATAATGGACACTTGAGGTTTGGCATTGGAATCAGGACGACGGTAGATGACTTTAAATTCTGGGTCTAGAGCAACGGATGGATTGGTGAGAGTGAGACTGTGGAGAGCTGAGGAGACGAGGTGGGTTGGATCGTTAACAAAGTGTTTGGCTGACATATCGATGATGATAGAGAGAGATGATCAACCGGATTATTGTGAAGAAAGGGTTTTAGATGTTGGTTTATCAATTATGTTCTTTTCTTTGGGGTTCTGGGCTCTTTTTTAAGTATCTTCTGCCAAGATGACTGTCATCAATTGATGATCAAGCTGAATCTAATCAGGTGAGGTTCTGTTTGGCTGTGATGGATGAAGGATGAAGCTTCGAGTGGGGGAATCGCGGGGTTTGCAGGCGGGGTTTGAGAGGCGTGAGGAGTTGAAGCCGGGGTACGGGACATGTCACGGGAGAAATCATACATTGGCATTGGTTGTTTGCTTTACGATCTCTTGAGGGTGCCTGGTTCTCTGCCCACTATAATGGCATGTGGTGGTTTGGTTTGGTTTGATTGTCATCAGACTTGATGAAAGTGGGCAAGTGGAATGACAGCTGTTGATGGAGTTGTTGAGATGCATGTGAATCTTATCATGGATGTTGTTAAGTAAGGTTGCATCTAAGTTCTGTGAGAGGCACAGGAAAGAAGAGGTTCGTGTTATATAATACCATTAATTGATTTGTGAGGGAGGCAATTGTACATCTTAACACAGCTCGCGATGCATGCAAATGCATGTCGATCATCTATTCCTCATGTTGGTGTCTAGCCTGACCAATTGTCTATCAAGAACACATGTGTTGATGTTTGAGAATCCCAATTGGAAATCTGTTAATGCTTTATAACCAATACTGGATGGCTATGTTGGTGTTGGTAATTGAAGTTATGATAGTATCGGATGTTTAACTTCATTATCAAGCTTTGAGGCTTATGTTTAAGACATTGGCGATATCCTACAAACTCGGTAAAAGCAAGATCAAGAGATAATCATCCAACATGAAACTAAATCGCAGAATATCCCGTGCTAGGTGATGCAATTGATATCAGTTATTCTGGGACCAATGCTTCAACACCCATACAAATTGTTTCGTTGCCTCTGTCGATCACAAGTTATTTTTATAGAAATATCACAAGGCGATTCCATCATGATTATTACCTCTTTCTGAAACAACCGTTTTAAGCATGAAAACAAAGCTCGTTATGGATAAAAGAACTCATCTCATGTGTTTACGCGGCCACGGATATGCGCGCCTGGTTAGACATAAAGTACTCAAAGCAGGCTAGGCAGTGGAGGGTAGCAAGGGTTAAAGGCTCCACCAATACAGTATCGTCACAGTATGCCAGAAGGTATCGTTCCCGCCGGGAATAACTGACAAGAAAAGGCCAAGCAGATTTTCTTCGCTAACACATCACATCACTTTGGGAACAAATTAAACTGCCATTCCGGCTTCCGGCTTGGCTGAATTCGCTTATAGATTTTGTCTACAACTGCCTATTTACTGAGCATTACTTCTCATTCCTAGTAGGTATGCCTGGCTTTATGTAGGAACATAAATGCCATCTCAGTCTCGGCCGAATTAAAGCAAATGCTCCATAGTTCTCAACCCGCTCTTCAGGTCATGCAAGAAAAGGGATCGAGACGATTATTGGATCATGCAGCTCGCGGAGCCGCATTTATCCAGTAACAAACTGGAGCGCTGCACTACACTACAGTACACTGAGACGATCATAATTAGTTACCTCCTACTAAGTTAAGATACTGTACTTTCCAGACTGTGCATTGCGCATTGTGCCTTGCGCGTCTAGTAGTGTAGTACTGAAGAAATCTCCTTTCTTTAGCCTCTCGCCTCTGCTGCATCAGTTCAGTACTCTACGGTCTTACTGTACCACTAGGACTCGTAACTCATCTTGATCCGAATTTCTCGTCTGTGCTGTTAGAAGAACAAACCACCCCTGACGATCCACCTCCCGTAAGGCCCGGTTTGCTACATGAACTCAGCCCCAAAACGAGGCATCGTCAGCCAATTGTTCCGGGTGATGGATTCCTTCGTGGGCAGTTTCATTTCCAAAGGACCCTTCCTCCTCGTTGGTAGGTGGAGTCTCGTTGACGTATCGCCGAATATCAGATTATCAATGTCAATGTCAATCAATGTCCATAACCATGGATCCATTGTAAGGATGTCAAAGGCAAGGTCAATGCCCACAGATAGACAGGGCCAAAAAACGGGGTGACTCGAGTCCTCTCTCCCGTGCCCATTTTTTAGAAGAAAGAGCAGGATCCGGATCCTGTTTTCTCTTCCATATACCCATTTCTTCTTGTAAATCCATTCATTCATTCATTTCTGCTGTAGTTATTTCGTCCCTCTTTTGTTAATCTACCTGCTTGCTATCTATCATCTATATATCTTCAACTACTATCTTGGCATCGCGTCTAAGCGGAAACTCTCGATCTGGTCTTGGCGTCGAACAGGGTCTAATTCGTCTATTCTTCGTTCCCGTCTTGTCGTTGTCTTGGTGTTCGAGCATTTTGGTTAAGCTGCCAAGATGCGATCGCTGCTTCAGACGACCACTGCCGTCCTTGGCTGGACGGTAGCAGCAAACGCCTACGATCTAACAATAGATGATAAGAGTAAGTCTCTTCTTACTGTTCTTGCCCAAGGAGCCATGATTTACTGACCATCACCAGAGTCAATCGAGAGTGCGGCCAGCAAGGCAGCCAAAGGCTTGACAAGTTGGTATACAGGAATGAACCCAGGCGACACACCAGGAAACTTGCCAGACCCCTACTACTGTAACTATCCCATCTTATCATGACCCAAACAGAACAGTATACTGACTCTCAAAAAGGGTGGGAGGCCGGAGCCATGTTTGGTACTCTAGTTGATTACTGGTGGCTTACAGGAGACGACAAATACAACACCATCACAAAACAAGCTATGATCCATCAAGCTGGAACAGAGGGTGACTACATGCCCGACAACCAAACCATGACCGAAGGAAACGATGACCAAGGCTTCTGGGCCATGGCCGCCATGTCAGCAGCCGAGCACCAATTCCCAGATCCCCCCGACGACACCCCCGGATGGCTCGCCCAGGTCCAGGCCGTCTTCAACGAGTACGTCAGTCGCTGGGACGGAGAGTATTGTGGCGGTGGAATGCGATGGCAGATCTTCAAGTGGAACACCGGTTACGACTACAAGAACGCCATCTCCAACGGCTGCTTCTTCAACGTCGCCTCTCGCCTGGCGCTGTACACGGGCAACGAAACTTATGCGGACTGGGCTGAGAAGATTTGGGACTGGCACGTCAAGGCAGGAGTTGTCACCGACAAGTTTGAAGTTCTCGACGGTGTCCACATCGGCAGCGATAAGTCCTCGGTTTGCGACGATATCGATAAAACACAGTGGTCCTACAACACTGGCATCTTCCTTCACGGCGCTGCCACGCTGTACAATCTCACTTCGGACGAGAAGTGGAAGAAACGTACCGATGGCCTTCTCGACGATGTCTTCAACAAGTTTGTCAAGGACGAGATTATCTACGAGCAGTTTTGCGAACCCCATAAGCAGTGCAGTCAGGATCAGCAGAGTTTCAAGGGATACCTTGCCCGATGGTTGGCTGCCACCACACAACTATACCCAAGCTCCAATGGCAAGATCATGAAGCTCCTCAAGACGAGTGCCCAGGCTGCTGCCAAGGTCTGCACTGGATCCGGAGAAGGCTACAAGGGTCCCTCCGGCACAGCATGCGGCTTCTCCTGGACGACGGACACTTTCGATGGCTCTGTTGGTGTGGGACCCCAGATGAACGCCCTCTCCATTTTCATGTACAATCTTGTCGAGGGCGCAAAGGGACCCGTTACATCCAAGACTGGAGGAACATCCAAGGGTGACCCTGGTGGTGGTAACACTGATGCCAACGACGACGACGGAAAGCCCAAGAGGAAGGAGATCACTGGAGCTGACAAGGCTGGTGCTGGTATCCTGACGTTCCTCTTCGTGGCCGGTGTCATTGGAGGTGTTTCTTTCCTCGTTGTCGACTTCTAGACGTGAAGTGCTATAAGTTGTAGGGATATGGCGTTGTGGGAGGGTTTGTGATATCTTTGTATCACTGGGCGTTATGGGATGCTTTAGAACTTGGATACCTTTATTCGTACTTGGCCTGAAATGAGATATAAAGGCTGTCGAGCCGCAAATGATCATTTTGAATTCCCGTTGACTTGCACTTCCTTTTTATGGTGTGATTTATTTGGCATTTATGACTAAAGAAACTATTAAAGTTATCCTGTTCCTCTATGACTATACCACGTCCTATTGCCATTTTTACCAATACTCTACTATTGACCAACCATACTACCCGGTCACACCAGTGTCTACTATCCGTTCTCTTCACTTCACCCTTGATCCTCATCGTTAGAGCAACCACTCAAACATCACGTCTCTTTCGGGTTCCCCTGTTCATCCCTCGACATTCTCGCATACTGCGTCTTGAGCGTAGGCACATCAGCACTAACAAGCGTATTCGTCCATCTCTCCTCCTCCTCACCTACTGACGTCGTCCTCACTGTTGCACGGCCCATCATTACCGGGTGACAATTGACGTAGATGTTCTCATATGCCCGCGCAGGAACAGAATATGTCTCGTGGAAAATACCAACGTGCTGTGGCTTCGTCTTGTTCATGTAGTCCCACGCTTTCCGGTGAACCTCTCCGTGGGCGAAGCGGTGCAGACCCTCCACGTCGCGGAAGTAGTAGATGTTGAGAAGTGTGTTGTTACTGCTGCGCTCATCGCCTCGCCAGCTCGAAGATGTGAGTAGCCCGTATTCGTCTCGATGTGACTCCAGATCCTTCAGCATGGCTGTGAAGTACTTTCCTATCTGGTTCATGCCTGGCGCGGCGAGACCGAGGGGGTGGTTTATCTGGATGCCAAGATGAAAGACTACCACAGAATTCGCCCCAGGTTTGGAACCGAATGTTCCGCTAGAGAACGGTAGTTGCGCTGTTGTGCGGCCAGGTACGATGGCTTCATTGTACTCGTTGGGCTTTGTGCTGCGTAGTTGTATGAGAGTGGCGATGATAGAGTTGAGCAGAACCGCTGCTGATGGTACGACTGCCCAACGGAAAGGAAGAATGGCACAAAGGGCCGCTTGGATGAACGATCCAATGGCAATAGTAACTTGAGGTTTGAAGCAATCTTTGAGCATAAACTACATCGTGTTAGACAACGAATCCAAGATGAAGAATGGGACTGTCACTTACAGCTATCTCACTTTTTGAGGGGAATCTCATGGGCTTTGAAGCCGGGTTCAGCTTGGGTCGGAACTCAGCGTTCTTCATTCTGATAAGGTATATGTTTGATTCTGTTGAGGATTGATATAGGGGTGAGGGGATCTGTTGATAACTTATGACTGAACACTAGATGTCTCCTGAACTTGACAAGGTGCCGTTCGAGCTATATAGGCTCTTTTCTGTAATCAACTGGATCATTGCGAAGGAATACGACATTTCCAATGAGCGAATGCGAAAATCTGCACTAGGAAACAACCATCATATCATGCACCGAAACTATCACCTGCATGACTATTTCCTAATCCAGACACTTGATCTTGGTGGCTTGCTCGCATGCTCGCACTCGCTTAAGTCTAGGGTACGTATTTGTCAAGCTGCTCATGAGTGAGTTAGTAGTAAATAATGAGACCAGTAGATAGCATAAGAATGCGAACATGCGGCCTCGATTTCCCTCCGAGTTGTCGAATTCCATTAGTAAAGTCGATCTTGAGGCACGAACCTCGGGCTTCTTATTCCACCGTTTCAATACTTTGTGTCTTGAGGTGATCCTTGTGTCGTAAGTATTTACAGCTAATAGATCAACCTTTACGAGCTTAACTCTCATTCAAGCTGATAAACCGCATTCACAGTCCGTCCGACTTTATTATTTCGACAGTAGCCCAAGTGTGACCTCGAGTTTGGTCTTCGTCATCTTGTACAACACCACATAATTTGTTTCTTCGAGAGGGTATCAACAAGGTAATATTCTCCACTCCCTCGGACATCTGGTGTCTCCACGTCCGAAACTCATAGTGCTTCTCCACTGCCGGCTGCCCTAGCAACGGATCAATTTAACGTTAGAGTCGAGCCCAGCTTTCGATCTTCGATTGACGCAAGACACGCCAAGGACTCGATCTAAGATGAAATATGATCCTGGAACAGACTACTAAGCGTTGGACCTTGGGAGAGTGGAGATGCTCTAGCGAAAAGGCGGCCTCTTCCAAAGTGAAATTGTCTTGTGTTGACGGTACAAGTCAGCTGAAAGTCACATTGACAGAAGTGTTTCAGAAAATTGGAGTAATAAATATCAAATATGAATTGAATTGACTTAGAATGCGACGATTTTGTAGTCGTCACTCATGAGTATCGTCTCCCTATCGTAATCCCAACACCAGGAAACCAAATCACAGCATGTACACAGATACTCCAGACAAGTGCCTCGAGAACCTATACACAAGCCATAATACAAAAAAGAACAGAGACAGTCCCAAGCAAACAAAAAAAAACATACAACTCTTGCAAATCGCAGTCTAAACAAGTTCCCAAAAGTGCCAACAAACTCACATGGAAATGCTAGCCATTACATGTAAACTCGTCCTGACAAGCATCTTTTTTCCTCTCTTCTCTTATTCTTCGTCGTGAAATACCGGTCTGTGATACCGAAACTGTGTACGCCTGGCCATTTTATGTAAAGTAATTTTGTGCAAATCGCTTCAAATGTGTTTGTTCAACATAGTCTAGATGTGTTGTGGAAACTCCGAGGAAAGTCGTTTAGACGGTGCTTTCCTGAGGTTGTGACTGATGAGGATAGTTGGGGTCGGTGAGGGACTTTTCCCACTCGTCCATCAGGTTCGTCGCTGTACGCTTGAGATTGCTGGGCGAGAATTGGTTGACAATATTGGGTAGAAGCTCCTCGAGTTTGGGGGAGAGAAGAGGAGTTTCGTAACCGGATGACTTCTTCTTACTAAACAAAGTTAGCTATTGCCGCGCAATGTCAACCTCAATGCCAACAATCACTTACGAGGGCGAGTCCGCAGGTTCTCCCTCGTCCGAAGTAGCAGACATATCGTCCAGTCCACTACTGCCAATAGTAGAACCGCTCCAACGAGACGTTTTAGAGGACGAAGCCGGAGACTCCCAATTAGACCAGTCATTGTCGTCCATCGAGTCGAATCCAAGAGGCTGCCAAGAGAAAGACTTGTTCTTTGATTTCGTTTTACTCCGCGCAGGCATCTCGGGCCGAGTTTTTGAGGCTGTTGTCGTTGATGTTTGGGATTTCGTCTCTGAGCCCTCTACAGTCTCAGAGTTGTTGTGGGGTGGCTCAAACACTGTGCTCACTTTAGGTCGAAGTGGGCGATTCGGCCGGACCGTATCCTGGGTTCGGGACGTTTCGCTGCGATCGCTGACACTGTTGGAGCGAACGGGCTGGCCGTTAATAGGTTCGTCCCCAACAGTGATTTGACGGATGTCCTCGACAAAAGCTTTGAGGCCCAACTTAAAGTCCTCGACAATTTGAGCAGCACCCGGAACGTTTTGCTGTGTGCGTGGCTGCCATGAGGCACGCTTATTCAAATGAGGGTTTGTTAATTGAGCGGTCCTGCGCTCTATTGAAGGTAATCTGACTTGCTCGTGCTCGTGATCGCGGTCCTGGTATAATGAAAACCCTCCGTCTGGCTTCGCCGGCGACAGCAGAGACAGAGTTCTTGTATGTCCACCGCGAAGGACCCTTCTTCGATTGGGAGTTGTTGCACCCGTCTGCTGCAGTAATTTTCGGCGGTCTGACTCGGTGCTTCGCCTCACCGATGAGCCATCATCTTCTGAAGGCAGAACTGGACTGCGGTATGCCTCAATGGGAATAGGATCACCCTTCTTCTCTTGTGTAGTCCATTTCTTCTTTAACAAGGTCAATTCTGCCTCAGCACGAGACAACTCTTCCCTTAATTCGAGCACACGTCTTTCCTGTGCGGCAATTGCAATGATGAACTCATTTGCGCCGGCCGGCGAGGCAATGCCAGAGTCAATTGGCGTCGGAGGAACTGATGACATGGCAGAGGAGGTCGGTGTTGGTCGGGAAGGGTCGCTCGTAGGGGGTGCAATTGGGAGCGTCAAGGAAAGTCGGTTGACCTGGCGGTTCATGCTGGATACGCTAGACTTCGCACGAGTGTGACCACGTCTGTAGGAGATGGTTTCGTCTCTTTGAGGCGGAGGGGGAATTCCTGCCACTGAGCTCATGCTGCCGTGGCGGTTGTGTGAAGCGAGGTGACGAGCAGGAGTGTATCTGGGGTCGACAGAGGCAGCGACAGCGGTGGTTGTAGTAGAAGAAATGATCGAATCAGGGGTAGTCTCAGAATTCGAGTTGGAGGTGGTGGGTATAACCAAATCTGCTGGCAGACGGTCGGCAACAGAGTAGCGTCGACGGATAGCTTGTTGTTGCGAGGCCATGTCCATTAACTCGTAGGGATTCAAGGTCAAGGTATGGATATAGGTATTGTATGATAGGGAGTGGAGGCCGAGGACTCGTCGGCGTTTATGCAAATGAGTGGCTGGAGCTCTTTGGGCTCTGCGGCGCTGCAATCTAGCAGCAGCGGCAGCAACAACAGCGGCCCTGGCAGTGAGCGCTCTATGGTGTGTCTGTGTCAGGCGGCGGTGATCATCGAAGAGAGCGAACGAGAAACGATGGACAAGGCAGAGTTGAAAGAGAAAACCGGGCATCAGAATAAGGAGAGAGAGGCGAGTCGGAAGTGGATTGTGGGAGGTCTTAGTGGTGTATCAAGTTGCGCAGGGGTATGGCGCGAGCCGGGGTGGATTGATTTCAGTGGACCGTCCGCCAATGCTCAGTGGCTGTTGTCGAAAATAGAGCCCTGGAGGCGTCCAGTAGCACGACCCTAGATCCCCTAACTTGGGAAGAGGTTGTTGATTGCTTAACTTAGCACACGACACGACGCCTAGGCGGACCTTGAACTGGGGGGGCTGATTCTCAGGAGAATAGGAGCACCATTGATATTGGCGGGTAGCAGCTGGGGTTGGGCAAGGCGCAGGAACGTTGCGAAATAGGAAGTCAGGGACGATGTGAGGCTTGCTGGGGTTGGTCGAGAGCGTGGGCAGGAAATTGATAGATCCCAGTAAGGGACGAGGCGACGTTAAGCGGATGGGGCGGATTGGTGTACCTAACGCTGATAAGGAGCCGTTGAGATGAGAAAAGTGAATCAATGACCGTGGGGAAGTAAGACTGTTTGGGATGATGTTTTTCAAGGCTTAATGAGGATGAAAAAAAAAAAGGAGCGTTGGTAATAAGAAAAATGTTGAAATCGTAATGAGCGAATATTTTCGAAAAAGTGTTTGCGGGATACAGATAACGTATGGATGGAATGGATGTCGTAAAAAGCAACAGTAGACGTTGAGTGCTGTCACTGTAGCAGATAATCAGTCTGCAATAGGTAGCCGTCGTCTCGAGGGCAACCCTGGTAGGCGTGGGGAGATATCGACAAGCGAAAAGTCCTGTAATTGACGATGCAGTGCGCGTACAATATTTCGGGGGCATGAATTTGGATCATGAACATGAATTGTAAGTGCTACTTTAACAGGGTATGGGAAATGGAAATGGGACCTGCTTTGTTTACATATGCTGCTCGTAATTCAAAATGGGCCCTCGGCATCCGTCAACAACACCATGGGAACTGACCTGACTGCGATTTGACGGCCCAACCCGCAAGTCTCACTTAATACTGTGAGCAATCGCACCACCTGACCTGTCTCTGCCTTGTTTGCGCGGCTTGTCAAGCTCAACGCTTTGCTGCAGTGGATCATGTCCCTAGTCTGAGTCACGGACAACTACATATCAATATTCCTTCTCATTTCATCTCATCTTTTGTGTTGCCCTTTCTTCTTCTTTCTCCCGACTTTTCCATCACCCCGCCCGTTGCTCCCCTCATCCTTTTGGCTTGACAACCGACAGAGCCTCGACGCCTAAACTACTGCAGCCTGTGCGTTAGACCGTATCTTGTTGGGCAAGGGTTCCACGATCAAGCGCTCGAGCCGTTGTCCAGACAGAGTGTTTATATCTTTTATCGATTATTGGCTCTTTGTAAGTGAAGCACTTTGTTCTGGCTGACAATAATGAAGTGTTTGTCACGGCGATGGAGGTAGCGCTCCCGTGACCCCGTCATCCAGGCCCCAGGGGTCTTGTGTCTTTAAGTTGCGGTGGCCCTGCGCGGACCTTGCATAAACGCAGGGGTTTAGCACCAAATTGAGTTGAACAGTCTACACGTTTGCCGAGGAATGCATGTAAATTACATCCGTAAGCTGACTTGCATAAAATCATTTAACGGTCGATTATTCGGTTAATAGTTTGAGATGAAAGAAACCGCATGCGGCTCATTTATCCGAGCTATTCTTGGGTTGTGTGTGGACGACATCTGTTTGCTGATCGTGGAGTTGCGGTCGAAGTAGGTGTTGCTGGCAATAGTATCAGGTCTACCTAGATATACCTAGGTAGTCTTGAATACGAACTGAGTGAAACCGGTTTTTAATTAGTTACTGAAAGAATCTGAGTGCGGGTTTACATCATCCACTATACAATTCAACAAAAATCAGAGGCGGTCAGACAGCGTGTAAGTTGAGTTGAGCTTCAAAGACGCTACTACCAAGACTTAGACCCAGATCGAGCAGTCACGTGATCCTCGCGTCAAGGTCGCGTCTGCTTAGAGGAAGTTACGGCTGACACGTCAATGGCCCGACCGCATCCATCACCAAACCTAAGTCATCGCGCCCCGCAGAGTGAGAAAGTGGGAATGGCATCTCGGTTTTCACGAATAGACTTTGTTGCCTGCTTCGCCTACTATTTTAGTTGACAACTAGTCGCTTCGCGTATCTCAACTTGAGCTCCCACGCCAAAATTATGGGCTCTTCTTTTGTCACTATCTTTCATCAAGAACGAAAGATGCCATGATCACTGACAATGCCTCTCTCTTTTTCTTTGGTTTGCGAATTGCTTGACCAGTGTTATAGTCTTTCTCTCGCTAAAAAGAGTTGCTCCAACGTCATCGTGGTGTGGTTTGCTAGACATCGCAACTATGTTGACGCTCACGATACCAGCCTCTCGGCACTCATGTCGACCTTACTCCCCGACAAAAGAACCGACAGAGTCTACTGTATCCAAGCTCCTAGTCTGGAAAGAATCATCGGTCGCGCATGTCTTCTCGGGGCCTCACGTATCGCCGAACTGGCTCAGTTCCGTCGGCCGGGTTCTGGTGTTGATCTGGCAGACTGTGTTCATCGCATCCTGGCTGTAACAGTGAGTTATTTCGGGGGAGAAGCAGCAACAAGCTAACTGTAACACAGCCGAGCCCTGGATACAGCCAGAAGGATCTTGTTACCGTAGAAGAAATTGACAAGCTCCTGCACTCGCTCGCCTCGAAAGTGAGATGGAGTTCCCCCTCGATTCGCGCTTCGCAGGCCAGCATGACTCCAAGCAACAGAACGGATGTTGAGCTCATGTACAGAAGACTGAGTGCAGTAGAAGCCAAGTGGTTTACAAGGTTGATCTTAAAAAGCTATCAACCACTAGTACTAGATCCGCATCTCATATATCGACTTTGTGACTCTCTTCTTCCTTGCGTTCTCAAGATTCAAGATGATTTCGCCACTGCGATCTCTACTGCGCAAACCTTACGAAGGAGATTACTCCCCAATGCTGGACGAAAGACGCCGCGTGAACAGATCATGGGTACGGTGAAACCTCAACTGGGTATCAAGATTGGAAGACAGCCTTGGATCAAAGGCCGTAGCATCAAGAATTGTTTGGATATGGGACACGGGCGCATGAGTGTGGAGGAAAAGATCGATGGCGAATATTGCCAAATCCATATAGACCCAAGTAAAGGAGACCGATGCATCCAGATATTTTCCAAGAGCGGCAAAGACAGCACCCAAGACAGGGTTGCACTTCACGGGTCGGCACTGAATAATCCTTGGTTCTGCGCAAGCTGACTTTGCGAACAGGACAATACTAGAATCACTCAATATTGGACAGCCCGATGCCAGAGTCACAAAGGCTTGTATATTGGAAGGGGAGTTAGTTGTATACGATGATTCTGTATGTCTTCCGTGGCCCACCTCTTCCGCAATAGTCTGACGGCTACTAGCAAGACAAAATACTCCCATTTCATAAAATTAGGAAGCATGTATCGCGAAGAGGTGTGTTTCTAAACACAGACCTAGACTCACTGTATGCTTGTCCCTTTCCATCATTATACCTGATACTGACTTTCCAGGCCTGGACCACAGGAACACTTGATGATTGTTTATTATGACATAATGCTTTTAGAGGATCAGTCGCTGATCAACTTACGGCACTCAGAGAGATTTAAAATCCTCTCGAATCTTGTCTGTTGTCGTAAAGGATGGGCAGAACTAGTCCCCCGACAGGTTGTTGATTTTGGCCAACCACTTGGCGCATCGACCCTACGCAAAGCGTTTGCCTTGACTATCTTGGCTCGAAAAGAAGGCCTCGTTTTGAAACCAGATGAGCCCTACTTCGACTTCACAAATCAACGGCGAAAGTTCTCGAGTTGCTGTATCAAGCTCAAGAAGGAGTACATTGGGAACTTTGGAGATGTTGGCGACTTTGCGGTCGTCGGGGCCAAGTACGACTCGACAAAAGCAATGTCCTACCGAATTCCTGGATTGAAATGGACGCATTTCTACCTTGGCTGCATCGATAACAGAGAAGCGGTTAGAAGCTGGAAGGCTAAGCCAGAGTTCACGATCGTCAACGTCGTTGAACTCAACGAAACACTTCTCAGGGAGATTGTTACATACTCGAATCCAGAGCCCGTTATCCCAAGAGAGAATGATGCGATCGTCCTCAAGCAAGCCTCTGGCGTTGAACAAGGGTCACCTCCAACTGTTATATTCACCAAACCGCTGGTATTTGACCTCAAATGCTTCAGCTTCGATAGAGTCGGAAACACTGGATTCTGGAGCCTGCGATTCCCTTCAGTGACAAAAGTTCACTTCGATCGGGATTTTACTGACACAATATCGTCTGAACAGCTGCAAACACTGGCCAAGGACGCAACTGCAGCGCCTGAGCTCGAGGACAGTCAAGAGAATTTGCAGTGGGTTGCGAAGCTAGAGGCAGCCGATCCACGCGGTATCGCAGTTGATACTGTCAGCCAGCTGACAGTGACAACTATGCCAACACCGTCACCTCGAAAGTCAACACAGAACACCACCTCTACATGGTCTCCCACTTCCCCCCTAGCAGCAAGGTCACCAGGGGGCAATCAAGTTAGCCCTTGCCGCAATCGGTTTGAAAGATTGCGTCCTCTGATACTATCTACTGCTGCAGCCGCATCTACACCCGCTGTAACACTTGCATTACCCACGGAGCACCGTTCAAAACAGAAACGTGATCCGCTCATTTTACAGCCAGCGTCGCCGCGTAAGCGCCTGAAGCCAGACAGTGAATCATCGCCGAAACATAAGCACCCACCCGACAGTGCAAGCAATTCTCAACCGCGCGAGCCTCTCGGCGATATTGATGACAACTCGCGTTCTCAGCCCGCCATGACTACGTACGCACCTTGCCCTCCGTCGCGTCTCAGCCGGAGTGTCTCTCCTGATGATTCCAACTCGGATGAGCGTGATGCTCCAAACACCATTCTGGTCACAGACCCTGAAGCCGGGCATAGCATTCGCTTTGAAACGGATCTTGAGACTGAAACAGAACCTCGCCATGAAAAGCCGGCCATGAAGAAAATCGTTACCGCCCCAGCAAAGGGATGCGTCTACGCGGGCGAGAACTGTGTGTTTGCGAAGGCAGTGGTTTTGATTTCACCCGGACTTCTCAGGTGTTCGACAGCTAAAACACTCCTCAAGCTACATGGAATTGATGATCCTGTCGAGAAACTTGATGCTTGGTTCGCGGAGGAGAAGTCAGACAAACTCAAAGAGGCCGGGAAGGATAGCACCGAAATCTACCTATTGTGCCAATCGAACCACAAAGAGGCAACAAAGTCCCTCTTTGACAGAATCCAGAAAATACGAGACATTATCCCGGGCGAACAACAGAGCTGGATTCGTGTTTACGACTGGCGCGTCCTGAAACATGTGACAATCCAGGAGGATGTATCTATCGAGCCTAAATATTACGAAGGGTTCTCTACCCCGTGGCAGCGCTGGTGCATTGGGCCTGGAATTATCTGACTGTAACGACCAAAGATGACGGGATACGAGGAATGACTGATGATAGACTACGATAGTACACAAAGATCGGTTCATGGTGTTGACACACTCAATTCTGTCCTTTATGCTTTCCCTACATTTATGACTTCTTATCGTAAAGATCGCCATAACTCTCCTTGAGCCTCATGAACAAATGCTCATCCGCTGTCATGACTTTGCTTGTAGCATATGGGTTCTCACTTGGTGCCCCTTCAGCAGGTACAAAGTTCTTCACCCGCTCGCTAGGAACGGGCTCGAGGGGGACCGTACCAACAGGATGGCAGAAGTAGGCAATTGAATATCTTGGCCCCTCATTTGTCTCTCCCTGCACCTTGACGCTTCCTTCCGTTGGGAACACAACCCTGTGGAGAGTGCTGCGGAATAGTCCATTGGTCCAGTAAGACAACAAGTCACCAATATTGATGAGAATAGGCGGACTGGGATCATCCTCAGTACCTGCTGGACACACAGGGACGGGTGCCCATATGTTGTCCTTTGTGAGAACTTCTAAGCCTGCTTGGCCCTTCAGACGAAAGAGAAGAGTGATGGAGCCGTAGTCGCTGTGTGAGCCAGCACGCACGTCCTCCTCGGTATGAGCGGTAGACTCAGGGGGTGGGTAACGTAAGAAGCGGAGAATAGAGCTCGAAGCGCCCTTGTCTGTGTTGTGTGCCGAAGAGAAGAAGTCGCCGACCTAGTCAATTATCTGATAAGTCTACTGGTTTCGAGGTTGACAACAAGGAGTCGACTTACACCAAGGCCAAGGCCAAGCAGATAGAGGAGCTTCTGGCAAAGGTCATGACATGAGTCAGCAAATGCACTTATCTGGGGTTCATCGGGAACCAGGTCAGACGGAAGAGGTTGCTGGGCTTTTCCATCAGCGAATTCGCCAAAGTTAAAGGCTCTACGATGGTTGTGTTAGTGTGAGTCATTGCAAGAACCGTTGGTAGCCCACTCTTTGAAGTCTCCAATCTAGTCGACAGTGTCAGCCTGATATTGTTTGTTGTTTTCTCGGATCAGCTATACCTTTTGGTTCTTGGGATCCAGAGTTTCAGAATGCATACCCGACCAGCCGCGGTTGTTGGTCTGAATTGTGCATCTTTGCTTCTCTTCCAAGGAACACCCAAACGTTTTCCTGACCTGTCATATAATGGTCAGTATTGATGTGTTTGATTGCGTTTGAGTTCTGTGTCTCAGTCACTCACGAGATCAAAAGCCCCATCGACATCCTTGGCCTGAATGTCACGACCTAGATTGCGGATGTAGATGAAGCCATGCTCCTCGGCAGCATCAACCAATTGCTGGGCAATTTCCTTTTGGTCGGCATCAGGGGCTGAAATATCGATTAGAGGAATGTTTGCCGTTCTTTGGTCAATACCAAGAGGTCTCTTGAAGTGGCCGAGCTTATCTTTCATTGGAAAGTTCATGGTTGGTTACTTGGCTTGTGTTGAATGTGAAACCGACTTGAAGAGTGAGTAATAAAGCCGCAGGATGCAAGGTGATCACAAGTAGGTAGCTTAGGTTCTCACACTGGAAATAGAAAACGGCAACAAACGTTCATCCCGGATGTCAAACGATGTAAACGATACAAACAAGGGATGATCGTTTGATCAAGCTTATCTTGTACAAAGCGTCATCACCCCGCCGTCCGTCCACAGGTGTTTGCCGACATTATATTAGACTCTGTGTAAGTACTGCAGACAGTGCGGGGCTCTTGAGTTCAACATTCGATGTTCAAGTTTTACAACACCAATTTAACCTCGAGGAACATGATATAAGTATCCATTGAATCAAAGCAACGAGATAGAGAATATATACGCTGTGTTCAGGTTGTTATTCTCAAAATAAATCCTAAATTCTTATGGTGTTAAGCTATTCGTCGAGGTTCAAGATGGTCTCTATATCCATGTGAGCTTAATATAGCACAGCCACATCTCGGGTAACACTAGCCACACTCACGAGGGCTCTTCCCAGGCTGGCATGGATGGGATGGGCGGTTGGATGTGCCGTCCCGCCCGTGGGCAAACTCTAGGGGCAGGCAGGTCAGGTACCATCCAGGTATGTTAGGGTAGTCTTGGTGCGTCCCTGCCGCTGTACTGTAGCTCGTCAAACTTTGGTTCCTGTCACATCTTCCAACCAGCTGTTTACCCTTGAAGCTGAAGATACCTGCCTACCTTGGTTCTTCAACCCTCCACATCAACCCTCACACGACAGCTTTTTGAGAAAAGTCTTCCTTTTCTCTTCCGTCTCTCGCTATCTCCCTCCTCGCGATTCCCTCCGACGGCCCGCTCAATTCGTTCCCCTCTATCCAGCTGCGCCGGTCTCCCCTAGCACAGCTACAGCACAGCACCTTACCTGGCGGAACTCCTTTCAACCCCGCCATACCTATTCCAACAACGTCCTCCCTCACCTTGCCGCCGACACCTGCGATTCCGAATCCCACTCTTCGAACGACCGATTCTTTCTGTCTCCAGGACCTCCGGTCTCCAAACACCGACACCGAAAACATATTGTACAAAGGCGCTTGAGTTGTAGCGAGTGTTTCGAGATGCCATGTGAGTCTTGACCCGCGCGCTTGGGGACAAAGTTCGCCCAAACCCAGTTGGACTCCATATTCGCCGTTGAAGTTTAGGTTGCATAGCTCGCAACGGTCCTGCTAGCCGTCGAGAAGAACTTTAGCACAGCTGAGTTGGCTTGTATCAGCCTGTATGATCTTGTGAAAGCTAGCAGGACATAAACAAGCTCAATTGCGGTTCAGGCTCTGTGGACAGAGCGCTCCAATATCAGCTCAACCTGATGATGATCACACCACAGCCGACTGCTTTTGCGACGACGATGTCCCCATGCCGTGCCCACACACGTAAAGCTACTTCCGTAGCATGCGCTAACTCTTTGAATAGTCCTTAGTGAGGATTCCTGGATCAACGACCAGGCTTCGTACGTACTTTTGCGACTTACTCTCCTGCGAGCAAGCGCTAATTGAACATCACATAGCACGCATGATATCTCTCTGCTCGAAGGATGCGCCATCGCTGTCGATGCAACTTATTATCTCTGTCAGCTTTACGAAACGCCTCCTGCTCACGAACCCCTTTTGTCAGCTCTGGGTGGTCTCACTGGAGTCGAGGCACACATAAACCAGAACCTCGATCTATGGGCAAAGAATGAGATTGTTCCGTTCTTCGTTTTCGACGGTCAACCCGTGACCGGTCAAGATGACATCACCTTGGATCGTGGCCTCAAGGCCAACAAGAAGACAGACGAGGCATGGAATTTGTACTCCCAGGGGGCCGCTGAAGAGGCGGTGACAACCTTCGGTGCTAGTCCAGGTGAGTGAACATCAACTTTCAGTTAGGATGTTGACCTAAACCGAGACTACAGGGGCCTTTCGCGTTCAGAATCTCTACCCCCTACTCCAAAAGGTTCTGAAGAGCCGTGGTCTTCACTTTTTGGTAGCGCCTTACACTGCGTGCGCCCAGGTATGCTATTCAAGACTACTCTCCTCTGACGCTCCTAATCTAACAGAAATAGCTTGCTTACTTTGAAATGACCGACTCAGACCAGTGTTCAGGTGTGATGGGCTCTCAGGAGCTTCTCTTGTACCCTGTCAAGGACTCCGTCCTTCGTACTTTCGACTGGGAAGCCAAGACGGTTACTGCAATCTCCAAGAAGAAAGTGATGCGCAGCCTTACACCCACTGCAAGCGAGCCTAGATTTATCGACTCTTTCTTGATGGCTGGCACATCGTTCCTTTCTCCTTTCCCTGCTCTGTTGGAGAGCTCAATGTATTCAGACTACAATATCTCAACTGCTGCCAATCTGCTGAGGACTGCGGAAAACAGTGTCGCAACTGCTTGCGCTAGCTTCAACGACATATTGCAGAACAAGGATGCTGACTGGCTCGACAAGTATCGCAAGGCGAGGATGGTCGTCCACCACTTCGTTTATATCGCCGAGAGCGGTGAGATCCGTGTCAACGACTACGAGCACTTGACTAGTGACAATCACGAGTATCTCGGTCTTCAGCTCCCGGCTGAGCTGTTCCACTATCTCAACACTGGCTTGATTGGACCTCGCCTGCTGGGAAACATCACCCACGGACAAGTTCTTATCCAGCCTACCTTGGATGGCGTTGCATCAGACGAGTACAAAAAGTTGATCACTGACAGGATAGTGCCCATTAAGGAGCAGGCTCTCTCCTTGTTGATTCCCAGACTTCACCGTGGTATTCAGCACAAGAACATCAAAGTGCGGGTTTGGTTTGACCCCAAATATTCATACACTATCAATCACCGTTCTGTCAATCCTCCTCCATCACAGATGGTTGCCAGTTGGGATGTTAAGGAAGATGATGTTCGCGCATTCTACCCCGAGGATTTTGCGGGCCCTGTGTCGTTGGAAGTCTTGTCGCTTGTTAACACCGAATTTGTTGACAAGACATTCCCCAAGGAGAGGCCCATCAAGGGAATCGACAGTACCAATATGGTGACATCGGTTGCCATTTGGCGATTCCTTCACTTGAGAGGGTATGCTGATGACAAGCACAAACTAACAAAGTGGGGCAATGCATTGGCAACCACCCTTATTACCCTGCAAGATGTCAAGGAGAACAACCCCGAGGTGACCGGCCTATCGGAGGCAGCCCTAGTCGCATTTGAACTCATCCGAAATGGGCTTCTGACAGGAAAACACACCGAGGGTCAGCCTGGTTTGCCCCGAAAGGGCTCTTATCAGGAGAAGGCAACCCTTGTGCTGATCAGCGAGTGTGCGTCCCTGTTGAAGCTTCGACACCAAGTATATGGCTACACCGGCCCTCTCAACAAGAGCCTTTTGAGCTTCTGGTCGTTGGCTTCAGCCATGAGAGAAGCCGATCGGGACTTGATCGAGGCTATTGTGGCTTCAATGTTTCTGTATGGACAGTCCAAGCGCGAAAGGGATGACCAGTTGGAAATCAGCCGACGGTAAGGTTTCCATTCATCTCTCACCATGCGATACTAACATATGAATAGCCTACCTTTCCAACAGGAGCCTGACATTGGTCTTGGCATTGCTGTGAGGACCTTCTTCGACGACGACGAAGCCGGCGGGGACAAGGAGGGTCGACTGCACCGACTGGAAGAGTTCCCTAAGACTTTCGTTCCATACGCCGAGTCGCTGACCGAGGACTTCCGAGTTGCGCGAGACTTTGTCGACGCACTCGCCAAGGGCGTGGAGGCGCTGGGCGCAGAACAAATGCGGGCAGAGGACAAGGAAGCCTGGGCCAGGGCTCAGGCATACTTCGAGGCGCGACCTTTCTAGAGCATGATTGAGCTTGAGGCAGATCTATGGCAGATGTTACATTATAGCGGTCTAAGCGTGACGCCTTTGGGCGCACAGTGTCTTGCAGACTGATTAGCGGCGTTGGCGCGGGCGGCACAAAAGTCAGGGACATAAAAGTTATCGCATTACGCAGAGGTGTCAAATGAGTTTCCAGGACTTGTGGGGATGATGAGACGATACCAGGGGGTACTGGGATGCATTACGATATGTTCCACAGGAGGCGGCTTCGAACGTCGTTGGACGAAGCAACTCAGATTTACAAATAGATACAGCCAGGCCGGCCAAACTCGGCATGCGTACTATATCAAAGATAGGAATATTGCATGCATGGCTTGTATCAACTGAAGTCACTTGACGCAGTGGATGTACACCATAGTAGCCACATGAGTTTGCACTGTTGGGCTAGTGATTTACTAGTAATAATATTGGCTTGAGCAAAATAGCTACTCAGTCTAGGTATTAAGAAATATTACAGCACCACCATTAATTAACACAGCTTGATACCCCCCTTATGAGACGGTCATTACCATAGGCCCAGCAACAGTAATATCATCAGACAAAACACCCTCCAAAGGTCCGGCGCTGGTCAATGTAACATAGACAACTCCCGCAACGCCCTGAGGAACCTCGCAGCCCTCTCCCTCGGTGAACGGTGTGAACTTGGTTCCGCCAGGAAGTACACCCCCGGCTGTGAAGCCGCAGTGGGTAGCACCCGCCGCAGCCTCAGAAGCAAGCTTCACCTTGGCTCCAATGGTTGCAGCTTCAGCTGTCTGGCCCTCAGCCATGGCTAGAGCTGGGAATGCCTCGACCTTGAGGTTGGATCCCTCAGGACACTCGGTGATGAATGGCGCAGCGAGAGAGAAGACAGCACGGGGACCGAGGGGGGTATCGAGAGGCTGAGGAACAGCAATTGCCTTGGAGAAGACTCGAATAGCAGTCTGGTGTCGTGCTTCGACAGTGAGGATGGCTCCAGCAGTGCCGAGGATGGCAGGGTCGGTGAGAAGTGGTGCTGCGCCTAGGTAGGCTGATACACCAACACTCTCGAGGATAGCAGCAGTGGCAACCATGGCAGATGGATCGGCGGTTGCGCCCTTGAAGTCGTACTTGCACTCTTGGACAGGGGCGAAACCTGCACCTGTAAGGGCTGACTGGAGAAGGACGACGTGAGAGGCTTCGGTCTTGCCAATGGATTTGACATCCTCGAGCGCCTGGCCCTCGAGGCCGAGGGGAGCGAATTCTGCGTCGGAGATAGTAAGGAAAGATTCGCGGTAGAAGGCGTTTTCGAGATGTTCCAGTGTCAAGGCACTAAGCAGGAGTGTTAGTTTTGTTTGCTTCGGGAGATATAAGAGCAGGAAAACTTACAATTGCAAGATACTGGGGTCGTCAAGGCCAGCGGCGGCAGCAGCATCGTTTTGACGCTTGGAGAGCTCATGATATCGTAGTTGTCTCTTGGTGAACATGGGAACAGAAGGCATCGCCAATGCGGTGCTGGCAAAGAGGCCAAAGAGGATAGACTTGACAGAAGCCATGTTGTACTAGTAAATAAAAGAGAAGAGAAGGTGTCGGACCAGCCAGCAGGAAATAAGTATTAAAATAAGGTAGTTAGTGAGAAGATATAGAGATATCTCACTAATACGGTAGAATCGAAAGGTGAAGTAAGTAAGTAAGTAATAAAAAAGCAACTATCAAAAGCAGACCAGTGCTTATTGAACGAGCGAGTAGAAACGAAAGGACAAAACTTTCTTGTCTTGTTAAGTGTAAGTAAGTCGTCGAGTCAAGTCAGAACAAAACATTCATCGGGAAGAAGATAGACAACCTTATATCTCCTTCGCACAACACCAGGATTCTCATCTCAACTTTGCCTCGCCCTTGCGACATGGACCGACGGGTTTAGCAGCATCCGTGGCTAAGGCAGGCCAGGGGTGCTCGGCAGGCTTCATTACTGGTGCCAAGAAAGGTCCATGTACAGGAATGCTAGATAGCCGTGTTTAACGTCTTTCCCCTTCAAACGTTTCCGCTTACTGCCTTTGGCGCTTTGTAGTACTCGGACTGCCAGGATTCCCCATCGGTAGATCTGAGACGTCAAAAACTCGAACTGTGAAACCGTTCCGAGCTATTGCATATCTGCCCTTGGATTGGACGCCTTAGCAGTAACTCTATAGCCCAGAAAGGTGAAACAACGTGCCGAGGACCCTTCTGTTATTATATGCTATCAAAGCTATGCTCGGTCCGGTTATTGACCGAAACACAACTGATACATATCAACCCCTGCAGATAATGTTTACAGCCTAAAGCCATAGATACGCGATGGTAAATTCGTTTGCTCAGTCACCTGAAAACTACACAAGGCTAACAATACTGGATCAGTAACCAGAGTAAGTCAAGGCAATTGGCAGCTCACATTGGACCCATGATTATTGATGAACTTGGGTTATAAATCATAATACACCAGTCACTCACTTAGCCGAGCAGAGCAGTCTTGGCATCATAATGCAACAAAGACGACCAAAAACATAACAAGCAAAACAGGACATCGTAGACTGCTTCAGCAAATATGAAATTACCTCCACTATGTCTCTTGTCCCCGCCATACCACCAGCTAAAAGTCCAACTCCTTCTGACAGTCTTCATTCCCTGGCAATGCTCACCACCCTATGCTAGATATAACTTTATCCTCCACTAATAAGCAAGCAGACCATGCTTCAAACTTCCATCTACATTGTCACCATTACAGTCACCAGCTAAACTTTTATTCTCACTTTACAGAGCGTAGGGGTTCAGGGATCGAATTGTCAGGCAACTAAATTCTTGGTTAGCACACTTCTCCACATGATCGTTTGCAAAGTACTTACGGTGGGCTCTTGGTGAGATCCGTCTTCAGAATGACCGGCACTCTTGTCATCTCCGTCACATCCTGGATATAATCGCCACCCTCTTCGCGGAGCGAGAACAGGTTGAGGTACTTCTCCTTGTTGGTGAGGCGAGTCTCAACAGCCTCTGCCACGGGCACCTTAGAGTCAGAGCGAGTGCGGTGCAAGTTGCCAGCGGTGGATGAGGATCGGGTCGGGGAACCAGGAACACTCTGGGTCGGGCGCTCAGCCAATGAAGCTCCGGCCATGGCCTCAGTCACGTCCGATGTGTTGTCATCATCGTCGTCGAACAGGGCATCAACATCATCAGTAGAGATGGTGCCTGTGTCGGTTTGCTTGCGTGTAGCCTCCTCGCGCTCCTTTCGGGCACGTTCGGCCTCCTCAGCCTGACGCTGAGCAGCAATGGCGTTCGAGTGTCGAATGGATGCCGCAGCCTTGGGTCGCTCATCCTCGGGCACGAACGCGGAGCTAGGAACACCCTTCTCCCAGTAAAGCTCGAGGACGCGCTTCTCCTTGCGGAACTCGGCCTTCTTCAAAGGCAACTGATCGCAGTGAACTCGCTTCTCGAATCCCCATTCAGGAATGAGGACATCAAAGGCTGATTCGTACACGCACAGGACAATACCCTCGGCGATAAGATCACCGTTAGCTTCCTGTCGCTGCTTGTCCATGGTTCGGCAAGACTCGATGTGAACACTCTGCTCCTGAGCATTTTGAGCGGAGTCCTTCTTGGTATTGCAGGACTCGGCAGTCTTGACAAGGTTCTCCAGATCATCAGTGAACTCAATCTTGCCCTCAGAGAGAACAGCCTCCAGTTGACGATGCACAATTATGTCGGCGTACCGGCGAGTGGGGCTGGTGAAGTGAGTGTAGAGGGGCAGGTTAAGGGCATAGTGAGGCCACAGTTGCTTGTTGGTCTTTCCTGAGATGAAGTACTTGGCCCTCTGCATGGACTTGACGACGAGTGTCTCCATGCCCTTGCGCAGATCGGGATCATCGACCTTGAAGAGACTGTTCTGAAGGGCACCGCTGCCAGATGAGTCAATGTCATAGCCCAAGGCTGTCATGCGCTCAACAAAAGTCTGGAGTCGACGAGGGTTGGGGGCAGACTGGCGTCGGAGGAAGGCCTTCTCGGGAAGACCTTCAACGAGGCGCTGTGCTACATGAGCATTAGCCTTGTGGACCAACTCTTCAACAAGCTCGAGGGCCTGAGTTGAGTCAAAGAGGTTGTCTTGGACAGGATCATTTTCGTCATCGAGCTGTTGGAACAACCTAAGAGGGGCAATTGGTTCACCACCAGCGCCCAGACGAGCTTCCCTGAACTTCTGTGAAACAGCGTTAAGAATCTGAATGGTGTTGACAGGGACTGCTGAGTTCTTATACTCAGAAGGGTTGGTGAGAGCCTCGTTAATGTCATCAAGAGAAACCTTGCCAGCACTCTTGACAATCGAACGGCCGACCCATGCGTCACCTTCAGCGACAGATCCTGTGTGGGGGTTCACGTTGAAAACAACAGAAACAGCAAGGCGATCCTGGTCGGGGGTCAGAGAGCAGATTTCGGTGGATAGTTTGGGGGGCAGCAAGGCGCAGAAGCGGTTCTTGAGCTGAACTGAGGTGCCTCGCTTCTTGGCCTCACGATCCACAAGAGAGTTGGGCTTGACAAAGTGAGCAATGTCAGCAACATGGACACCGATCTCAATCTTGCCATCAGAGCGGGACTTGACATGGACAGCATTGCCGAGTTCGGCGCCTCCGTTGAAGTCGATTGTGAAAGCCTTCTCTTCGCGGTAGTCGCGGCGTTCGGCTAGAGAAGCCTCATCCTCTTTCTCGAGAGACCAATCCTGGAGACCGACACTGCGGAGAACAGCATCGGAGAACTCATCCGAAGCAAAGTTGTTATCACGAAGGAGAGCGTCAGTCTCAACCTTAAGATCACCCATACGTCCAAGTTGTTCGACGAGAGTTCCGAAGGGGTGGAGCGAAGTGATGGGCCAGCGCTTTATGCAAGCCACAAAAATTCGATCCGCATAGTCTTGGTGCTTCTCGACGAAGTCGCGGGGAGCCTGCTCAGTGGGAATCGCGATGAGGGGCACGCGCTTATCTGTGGGCTTGAACCAAACAATCTTTGGCTTCTCCTGCTGGCGAGGCTCGGGGTGACGGGAGTTGTTACCCTCGCGGGCAGCCCTCTCGGCCTCCTGCTTCTCTTTGGTGGCTTGACTGCTGGGGCGGAGCAGACCAAGAGTGCCCGAGAACATTTGACCAGCAACACGCTCAACGACTGCAACAACGTGACCAGCGTACAGAGGCTTCTGCTCATCGTTGATCTCCTCCTCCTCGACAAGGAGAAGGCTTTGACCCTCGACTTCGACATCGTCGTTCTTCTTTTGTGTGGGTCGCTGACGCAGACTGCCACGACGGCGGATGCCACCCTCAGGGGGGTTGCCGTCATTGTTGTTACTAGAGTTCTGGTTACCTTGGTTGGTGGATCCGGATCGAGTATCGGTAATGTCCTTGCGCTTCTTCTTCTCTTCCTTCTCGCGCTTCTGGCCCCAGACTTCATCGACGTCTAGGAGCTCAACAGCAACGAGATCACCCTCAAGCGCACGGTTTCGGTCCTTGCTACCGCAAATGAAAATATCAGCATCAAGGAGGCCATCCTGAGTGGTAACATAAGCATCACTACGGTTCTTCTTGTTAACACGGAGGATACCAGAAACGAGTTGGCCATCACCCAAGAGAGCAGGGAGAGAGGCCTGAGGAAGATAAGGGGTGAAAAGGGTCTTGCGCTGCTGTTGCTGCTGCTGACCACCGAGCTGACCAGCATGCTGGGAGCCCTGGAGGCCCACGAATTGCTGACCGTTCATCTGAGCGGCTTGCAATGCCTGCAACTGGTTCAGTTGCATAGGGTTAAGCTGCTGGCCGTACATCTGGGGCATCATCATCTGGTTTGGCAGCTGCATAACTTGAGGTTGGTTGGGGTTGTACTGGAAGCCTCCGACTCCAGAGACGGACTGGTTCATGGATCCGCGAGGTCGGTGACCAGGCTGGAAGCCCTGGTTCTGACCAGCGTTGCCAGGCTGGTCTTGACCCTGACCTTGAGTACGCCAGTTTCCTTCGAAGTTACGGGATCCGGTACGGGCATGACCGCTTCCACGGCGCTGGAATTCGTTGCTCTCGGCGTTCAGGCCACCACGACCGCCTCCCCGGCCATTTACAGCCATACTCTGGCTGCGGCCATGTCCTCCACGTCCTCCACGAGTTGATCCTTGAGCAACTGGAACATCAAGGGTGGACTGGGAAGCGGGCTTGTTCTCCTCGTCGGGGGCGGGAGAGGCAGGGAATGAGAATCCTGTAGTTGTTCGCTTCTGCTGGGCGAGTTCGGCGGCCTTCTTGGCGTCGGCAAGAGCCAGAGAGTGTCTTCTCTGATGGCCTCCGCCAGGGGGTCCACCACGACCTCCTCGGCCTCCAGAGTTCTCTCGGCCTTGAGCTTGGGCTTGGGGGGCCTCGAAGCTACCAAAGGGAGCGTTTCCAGAAGCACCAGAGGAAGGTGCGGGAGGAGGTCCCATACCCATGTTAGGGAGTGCCGACTGATTACGGCGATGTGAAAGTGGCTGGGTAGGGGGGGCAATGTTTTGCTGAGGCACTTGGTTGGGGAACTGGAAAGCAGCTTGCGACATATTGGGCATTGGCTGCAAAGGATTGAACGCACTACCAGGACCAAGAGGCTGTCCCGGAGGCATCATCCCCATGTTGACATATTGCTGATGCGTAGCTTGAATCTGCTGCTGCTGTTGCTGCAACAGCTCAATCTGCTGCTGAATGGCAAGCTGCTCCACTAATAGACAACAATGTTAGCACGTTGGGATTGGAGCTGCGTTTAGAAGTGGAATTGGGGGTACTGCATATGTCCTGTGTATAAATTCATAGCACCGGGCACCAGGCGAACTGCCATGATACCTCATGACGACGCACTAAAGAAAGGGAATGAAGGCAAAATGTTATGAGTATCATGACTTACTTCCAGGGTTAGCAAACATGCTCATCAGTGGCGTCAGCTCAGAAGGGCTTCGGCGATGGGCGATATGAAGTCTGCGTCCAGCAGGCCCAGGGACGCCGCCAACCTGGGGCTGCTGCTGAGAAGCATGCTGTTGAGGCTGCGATTGCTGCTGCTGCTGTTGCTGCGGCTGCTGCGGGGGTTGCTGTTGCTGCTGCTCCATGTTGGGCAGTCAAGAGCGTTTGTAGTGTAAATGTAGCACGTCGATGTTCGGCGAGGAGATAGTTCAGGATACAGCTAGTTGGATCTGATATCGTGAAGCTTAATGGTAGCCGAAGATGGGCGGCAGATTGAGGATGGTGGACCTGTTGAGTGATGGGCAATGGATGAGGCGAATTGCGATGGCGGAAGGCGATGGCACGGCGGGACAATGTTTGCCCAAAAGGAGGGTAGACGAGCTTGCGCTGAGCCAAGGAGCGTGGTTTAGAAAGGCGGCGATGAAGAGGTAGTTGATGAGACGACGAGAAGTGAAAGCCTGGATGAATGGAACAAAATTCCAACTCCCGGCAAGAGGAAGAGAGACGAGGGTAAGTTATGGAGGAGAAGAGGAAGAGGAGGGATGGATGAAGAGAGGATGGATGGGTGGATAGATAGAGATGCTTTAGCTCCAAGTGGAGTGAGGGAAGTGGGATACGACTACCTAAGACTCAACTACTTGCATGTACCTGCTGGTCTAAATTTACCTTGACTCTCGCACAGCAGGTAGGGTGCTGATGTACCTCCCCCGTTTAGGTACTTTCATCTCTTAGATTGTCAAACTTTCCAAACAACAGCTACAGGGTGCAGCAAACGCGCAGCAGAAGCAGCTACGTAACCTGTCTGACTAGCTGCTATTTTTTTTTTTCTATGCCGCTGTTATAGACTCCTGTTCGAGACCTTGGGGTCTTACGCAGGCTTATGGGGGTAAAATGAACAGCTAAACCATTGAAAGCAACTCATCACCAGCTTAGGTGCTCTGGTGTCCGGGCAGCTGGACCGGGGGATTGACCGGGCTTGAACGCGCCTAAAGATGGGGTTGGCCGCTGGGTCTAACGTAGCTCTAGTGGGATCAAGCCCAGCGTGGTAGAGCCCCCCGAATGCCCCTAGCACCTGAAGCTCGCACTGACGCCGGCTGACTCCGCTAATAGCGGGGATACTATCCCCTAAGTGCCATGGACCATGGGAAAGGTAGGATTCATGACCAGACAGCTCGGACGGCTGAAACTATTGACTCCTGTCAAGTTTTTGGCCTCTAGAGGGTATGTCAAGAATATATTACTGACAAGTCACTGCGGCGGAGCGCCAGGCCACATGAGCATCAATCGGCTTGAGAGGCATTGACCAGCACAATTGACAAGTTCGGCTCACAAACAAGGATAAAGAGATGGAAGGTACTACGACCCAGCCTAGAATTGGTCATGATCCATGATTCAAGGAGCCGATCTTTCTAGGTGTGGCGTCGAGGGATGAGAAAGGGCGTCATCTGGAGCAACAGAAGAAAACCCATAAGCAGATAAGGCTCATTGATCAGGTTTATTGTAAGACAGCGGCGCGCTTGTCGTAGGACTCATCAACTCGTCAAATCACCTAGGCAATTACACATATTTAATAAGATGGGCTACATAGACAACTGTGGCTGCATTGTTCGTGTAAACATCTGAGCTGTCGGGTATGGAGTGCTACTGACGTTAGCTGTCGCCGTTTCCTCTCCCCCTGGATGACCCCAGCTCCAAAGCCCATGGTGAGCCTAACCCATTTATTAGACGACACTTTGTTACGTTCCAACATCTCTGCCTCTCTGTCATACTCATCACTGTTCAATGTCTATCAAACAAGGACGAAACTGGCTCCCTCCCTTGAACAAATACACTCAGACTACCCGAGCGGCTGAGTCCTCGTCTTCCCTTTCGTTTTCACAACCAGTGTCACACTTTCAAGAGGTTCCATCCATCCCTGTGGTTGCCCGAAGCAGTGATGCTTAACCGTATCCGCCTGCGCTAGGGGCGAAGAACCCCCCTGCTTCGCGCCATGGGATGGATACCATAGGTAGTAATCAAACCTCCAAAAGTCCAGGCCTCCCTGAGGCTCAAGGGTGAGCTTTGAACAACTGATATTAAAGCCAACATGGAAGCGAACCTGGAAATTCGCTCCAAACGTCATCGAGGGGCATTTCATCATGTTACTGACGAAACATGGTGGGCTGGAATTTGTAAGGTGATCTCATCAGCATTCCTTCTTTTCTTTTGCTGGAGCTCGTTAATCGCTGACGGTACTTTCAAGCAAGCAGCTGCCGAATCGTCCTCATTTGGCTGCCGACATGAACAACCTTGCAAGCGAAGGACAGAGGAGTTGCCAGGTCGGCTTGGCTTGGTTTTGGATTAATGAAGGCGCTCTTAATCAATAATAAGTTTGAATATCAAAACAGTCACTTCTAGGCTCTCCTCGGTTGCGTGTCCGGTTTTAGTGGATCAAGGACGGGCAATGTGTTCTTTCAGTCTCGCGTTGTAAGTGTTCGTGTTTCAACCTAGACAGGCACAGCCTTACTTGTAGCTGTTGATACATTCACTGTTCTGCGATTGTTGACTAGTTGCGAATTCGTATTCCGTCTGAATATCAATCTAGTTCCTCACATAGGAGCGGCATATGTACACTACGGCTGCCACATATTGAGTTTCAGAACGCCTATCAACTAACAAGACTGTGTCGCAAAGCCATCGACCGAACTCGATATGTATCACACAGACTTATTCCCTTCCTGGCCTCCAATAACCCCAGAACGGCTTCAGTGGCTTTGGGACAATTTCCGCATACCTCTCAAATAGAGCTTAATTGAAGTGCCTAGCTTAACTGCAAAAATGGCCAACAACGGCCCGGCCCACGGCAGTGATTCACACCCATGTTCTAGATTTTGAACCACCGTCAATGCAACCCTTCAGTCGGGGTCCTCCATCGTGCCTCGTCTGTCTCAAAAGCTCCAGGTCGGTTGCTTCAGCTCTTCTTGGCCAAACACGGGATTACAGGCATCCCCAGATGATGCTCATGTCGCCCCTTGTTGAAGAGTTGATGGTGCTGTTTTTTATCCCAGTGATGGAGAATAAACCGTGCTGTCGGTCATGTTTCTACCTCAGATAGAGTTTCTTACATGTGTTTATCTACCTTGATCGAGGAGTGACATGGCAATGTCGAAGCCATGTTTCACAACGCCATCCTTAGCTCTTCACTTGTGGGTCTGACCCCAAACTTCCATGATGTGGCGCTGTCTTCCTTATGTGGCTGATATCGGGACTTCATTCTAGCGGGACCGAGAGCTGGCAGCTTTGCATGTTGCGGCTATACCATATAAGGTTAGCATTTCTGGACTCTATCCAGTACGTACCTGCAGCATTGGATCGACATCCAGCCTCTTTCAAAGGGCTGCATCATCAAGACCGACCCCAAAACAACCTTTCGTGTGCAAACTCAACGCGAGCCCTGAAGTTAGATCTCAGGCAACTACCCACATCCCAGGCGCAAGGTTAGACTTTCTCTGCGATCGATATAATCAATTTTTCTTTTGCCTTGCGTTCGACAACTCTTACTCTCGTTTCAGATGCCAGCCTTATAGCGAGCCTAACAATATTTGTTTCCATCATGACCTTCTCTTCGCCTTCTAAGGTCTTATCTTCACCCTCCAAGAGGAACCAATTGCTCTCCAGTCCAGAACGAAACATCGCCGCGCCCTTCCTTCTCGATACCCGAAATGATGAGCTTAGTCACCGAGATGCTCTGGCGGCAGCACAACTAGAACATGAGCGCGTACGTCAAGCAGCGATACGAGTCTTTGAGCTCCATGAGTTACAAGAAGAGCACAAGCGCATACTTGCCGAAGAGCGCAAGGAGGAGGAGAGACTAAAAGCTGAGGCCGCTGTGGTCGCAGAGGAAAAGAGGCTTCGGGAACTCAAGGCGAAGACGGTTCCTAAGTTACCACCAGAGCCGGCGCCCCAGCCAGCATCTCCAGCCAAGCAGGAGCCGGTGAAAACGAATGGCGCAACTCCCGTCAGCGCTTCAAAACAACCTGAAGCTTCCACGACCCCCGCCACCGAAGTAAAGAAGCCCGCTCAACCTGCAGCCCCAGCGGCTCCTGCGACTGGACTTTTTACTCAGAATAAACCAAGCAACCCATTTGGTACAACACAACCATCTTCTCAGAGTCCATTTCAAAAACCGAATGGGGCAGTGACACAGCCTGCAAGTGTACCTGCCGCTATTACAACCACCCCTCAGCCGGTCTCCAAGCCTATCGCGCCAGCTGTACAACCTGTACAAGCTAAGCCAGCTGCCAGCGTCGACCGCTATGCTCAGATCCACCAAGAGTTGAAGAAATTGCGAAGGGACCTGCAAGCGCAGTCGAAGGTTGCCGGCTCGCCCCTCAAGGGTAAACTCGGTGCTGCTCGAAGAGAAATTCGGGTAGCTATTGGTCAACTAACGGCCGGAAAGGGAGCAAACAACCAACCTGTAAGTTGAAAGTATCCTATCACTTTGAAGCAGCTTCTCACAAAAGATAGATCAACAAAATTACAGGCGCACTCAAAGAGGCCTTGGAGGGTCGTATTCCGAGTCCTCCTATCGATGTCAGTGCCTTTGTAGTTGATAAGAGAGAGCCTGTTGAAGGCTCTGCAAACAATGATGCCACCCTGCCTTCACTCTTTATATATCTCATCAACATCTGCGCCAAGGGCATTGTGAACCAGTTCATTAACGAAGGCGGCGCAAACCCCAAGGCTGCGGACCCTGTTGGCGTCTTTGCCGCCCATATCTTTTCTACAAAAGAATTTCAATGGCGAGGCCTATCCTTGGTTGACATTCTCATGGCCAAATATCGAATGGTGTGCCCTGTCTTGTTTGGTTACAGAGGTAATGACAAGACAGAACGCGGCCGTATCACCATAGGATGGAAGAAGGATGGGCCATCATGGATTACGGAACAAAGTCACAATGACAGAATGACTGGCTTGGGTGCTGGCTTTGCTTCTTTGTCTCTAAGAGACTTCAGCAAGTCATCCAAAAAGAACCCTTATCCGCCAACAAACTACTGGAAGGCGCTCTCCCACATTGTCAACTCCCCACCCAACGAGACATCAAACACTCAATATGTGGTATTGCGATCCATGATCCAGGGCCATGAGCAGCGCTTTCTCAACTTCTATGGAAATGCTGCTTTAGCGGCGCTACGGCTTGCACTTGTCGAGTTTCCAAAGAAAGCACCCCAAAATGCCACTGCTGCTGGCTCTCTGGCTGCATTAGCAGATGTACTCAAGACCGAATCCGGGCTGATCTTAGTATAGGGGCGCAAGACACCCGGCTGTATGATGAATTCAAAATGGAATAGAGTCCGAGCCTGACTAGGCATACGAAGGGCAATGGCAAAATCGATGACGAAATCGAAGACCGCTCTGTTACTGTATGATACACAATTACGAGCTATTACGCTTCAACGGTGTGGCAAGTGTTTGATAAATATTTTAGATAATAGGATACCATTGGAAAAGAAAACAGCCCCTATTGCTCTGTCTATCGTTCTAATGTACACAGTTAAATAAGAAAAGAAAACTTCTTGGTCAGTGAGCACGATCACTCGTAAAAGCAATTTCCCATCCCGAACTCCAGTTTTCCACATATACCAATATCGTAAACGCTGAACAAAGGAGCTAGACATCCGATTCTTGAAGCCCGCGACATGTGCCTTATATGATGAGAAGGAGGATTAGCAACAGTATAAGGACAAATATAAGAACCGCTATACAGCAGCTGCTGTAACGATCTTCATTCTGTCGCATCACATATTGCAGCTTCTGTACACCCGTCGCCAACCGCCCGCCGACGCGTTCAGCAACAGTGTCCATTTCCTCAAGCATTTCACGTTGCTCCTCAAGCTCCCTTCCCATATCATCCGCCTGCCGGCGCAAGTTGCCCACTGTTTGAAACACGCCGTCAAGGTGCTGATCTTGCTCGTGCATCATCTCTATCTGCTGCTGCTGCTCAAACTCGGCGTAATTGTCCTCCTGGTCGCCATCGATGGCAAACGCATTCGGATCAGGTAGATCGCCTGCGTCCATCTTCTTCGCAAGCTCATCGTGCATATCATCGATCTCGCCTCCAACTTCCTGAACAAGGCGCTTTCGGCGCGTGACTTCGTGCTCCGATAGCCCAAATTGCGAGGGATTTGATTCAACAGCTTGAACGGAAGCGATTAGGTCGGCTAAGTCATCGGCAAGGGATGATAGAGAGGCTTCGAGATCGGAGCGGGCGGAGGCGAGTTCAGGGGAGTTGGCATTTGTGGAAAGGGAGCGAATTCGGAGATATGAAGCAAACAGCGGACGGGTGTTGGCCATCTGGTTGAGGACATCTCTGTATCGTTGTTAGCATTGATAGCTGAGCGCATAGTAAAGGGTGAGACGTACTGCTGGACTTGGAGGAAGGGGTCCTCATCATTGGTAGAGGACATCATCCTGAAAGTAGTGAAGCAACTATACGCATTAAAGAAGGTGCGCTACAACTCGTTATGTCTCTGCGACTGAGAATTGATATTGACAAAAGAAAAGCCAGGTGGTTCAAGAGTACCTTCAAGGCTGCGACATCGTGTTAGATGGAAGGGATGACGTTGCATGCTCGGACCCTGCAGGTGAGCTTACCCGGGAGCCTTCGGTGAGAACTCATCGGTACGTACTGTTTTAGCACACACCGAGGACTCACCTACAAACTCGACCCGCACACCAAAACCTCAATGAGAATAATGTTTATGGCTGAAACTCCCCAAAAACTGTTTCATAATCATGTCGTCGGAATCAAATTTCTCCTGAATTTTCTCCTAAATTCGGGATATCTGGGATAGGATAAGCAGAGTCGATTTGACTTGTTCTTCTTCCTAACTGTCTGGGGTCCCTGTTCACACAAAAGTTATCAACTCACTTATCGGAGCAAGTCCTCATAGACACCCCAGCGAGGAATAGTCAAACACTACAGCAAGCTCCGTATATGGATACAAAATATTGTATTATACAGGAACTGTCAAAATTCGTAAGCGATTCAACTCCCAAACTCCAGCATGATAATTGATAGCTCTCCAGGGTAACTCATATATCAGTCAAAATGATACCAGAAAAGCCATTGCCATTCAACGGTGATTTCTCATCACCAGATGAGTATATTGATGAACTCCTCAAGTTCGTTCGAACTTCTGACACCTTCCAAATTCTCTGCGGTGGTGTCCACATTCTCGACTTCTTCACCATCGAGCCTGGCCTCTTTCACTATGCCATCCCTAAAGAATGGCACCCTTTCATCCTTTCATGCAGTCTCATGGAGTTCTTGGACCTCCTCATGCGCGATGATCTGGACAATCTCAAGTATGAGGGCGAGCAGCCACCGGAGAGCTTCATAGAATATGTTCGAACAGTTCGAAATCTTTCTCTTGGTCGATCATTCACGCCACCCAAAGAGAAACTGCCTGCTCTTCCCCGAACAGTAGCCATTGGCATGAACGTGAAGAAGAACCATGAAGTCACCAACTTTGCTGATTACCTCTCTCGACTTTCGGACGACATTAGGGAGCAATATGGAAACGAAATATCTCACTACGTCGACTTTGGAAGTGGCCAGAACTATCTTGGCAGAGCCATGGCAAGTGAACCCTACAACAGACACGTAGTAGCTGTCGAGGGTCGAGAGAACAATGTCAATGCAGCAAAAGGTCTTGACATGTCGTCTGGACTGGCTGTCAAGCCCAAAGTTATGAGGAACAAGAAGCTATGGACAAAGATCCTGGAAGTGCGGGGACCTGATGCCCAAGATGACCCGGAAGCTTTGGCTAAGGCTATCCGTGACGTGGCAGGAGACGAAGCCTTTGAGTTCAAACCCGTTAAAGAACTCGAAGGAGAGTACACCCTGGAAAAGGGAAAGGGATCTGTTCAATACATCTCAGGCCGTTTGGACAGTGGCGAGCTGGGTGAGGTAATCGCCCAAATCAATACCCACAGCGATTCAGAAGCCGAGAAGAAGGACCTGAACTTAATGGCTATGTCAATCCATTCTTGCGGAAACCTGTCGCACTTCGGGATCCGATCTCTGGTTCTTAACCCAGATATCCGAGCTGTGGCTATCGTTGGGTGCTGCTACAACCTGATGACCGAGAAACTTGGCCCACCAACATACAAACATGCCTTCTTGCGACCGACTCTTCAAGCTGTCAACGGCCGACTTGTTCGAGAATCAGACAAGCATGACCCGCAGGGATTCCCCATGAGTCAGAAGTTCTCGACGTATCAGGGAGACGGCGTGCGACTCAATATCACGGCTCGTATGATGGCCTGCCAAGCGCCACAAAACTGGACCGAGAAGGAAAGCGCAGGATTCTTCTCCCGGCATTTCTACAGAGCAGTCTTGCAAAAGATTTTCCTTGATCGGGGTGTGGTAAAAAAGATCCGGCATGGAAATAGTCAAGGGGAACCCCAACAAGCAAACACTGAATCCTCGGCCCAGGATGACAGCGAAAGCCCCTTCGACATCAGCACCAATCCCGTAATTATTGGATCGTTGCGGAAGAGTTGCTATGGAACATTCAAGTCTTATGTCCGCGGAGCAGTGGAGAAACTCACAACTAACACCGAGTACAAACAATACGCCGAAGTGATGCAGGAGAAGATGGGTGATATAACAGACGAAGAGATCGAGCGATATGAGGCCCAGTATCTGCCACGAAAGAAGGAGCTGTGCGCTGTTTGGAGTCTCATGGCTTTCAGCGCGATGGCGGTCGAATCGCTCATCGTGTCGGACCGGTGGACATTTCTCAAAGAACACGACGATCTTGTCCGTCACGCGTGGGTCGAAACGGTGTTTGACTATGGATTGAGTCCAAGAAACCTGGTTGTTGTAGGAGTTAAGCGATAGATAAACTTTGAACTAGCTCGGAATAGGAATGAGCCGAGCTATCTTGAGGTGAAGCTCGAATGCTATTGCCGACGTTTACCGCATCTATATTATACAGACTATTGTAGCAAGAGAACACCCATGTCTAGTCAAGGTATCGAAAGTTAATTCAGATGTTTTTCGCATCAATGTTAACCTCGTCAGAACAGGCGAGCAACAAGACTTGGCAATCACTTGCCATTGGATATGTAGGGGATATAGTAGGGTGTGGTTGTCTTCCCCAGACAAGGGATGTTATGCATGAACCACCCCTACGCTCAGTCATCGACACTTTAGTTATGTCACTGTTGAAGGATATGACGAGACAGGGAGGTATGGGTCGATCGGATGCTATAGAGCACAACGTCCACCACCACGAATTCGGGAGATACGTTATCCCGGATATTTGTTCGATATCCATTTATTTTGAGTATAACCATCTCTTCACACAGCCATCAATAAGCCAGCCCTTGGCTATCAAGAGATAGTATGAATCACATTACGATATGTAGAGGTGTAAGACTCAGCTGGGACTCTTTATCGTAATCCACTTGGCGCTGTCCCACAAGGAGCGGGACGAAAGACCCTCTCTGTTGATAGGCATTAATATGGACGTTCTTTTTCTGAAGGTCGGCAGCGTTGGCCCGCCCTGGAGATGTGATACGCAAGTTGTTAATAGTTGGTCGTTTGATAATTTGATGACCAGATAGCAGGGATGAGATATCCTGTAGATACCTAGGTATGGAGGTGTCTAGTGTCGCAATGGACCAGCCAATATCGTCATAAGCCATCAGAGGTTGAAAGCGTGACATATCCAGACTGCATCACCTGGAGTTCTGGACGTTGGGGGGCATGAAATGGAAAGCCATATTGGTAAGTGGTCACGCCGTGAATCACGAGTCTGTGGTGCCATTCGTGAGATATTGACAGCACGACAGGGGTTTCAGAAGAAGCTGGATCCCGACACTGGAAACTAGAGTTGTTAGTGGTATCTGCGCCCGCCATAGTGGCATCTTTCGTGGGGTAATTTACATCACCCGACTCGTATGGAAGCACATTGACCACGAAGTAAGATGGAAATGCTGCGTTGTCGTCTACCGAGGTGAGATGATCCAGAAACGGCCGTATTGAGACGTGTGCAGCAAGGTAAGAGTCATGCAATGTGACGGCGGCGAACCTGCTTTGAGGCATGATAGGCAATGGTCCATTCATTGATTGATCTTATTGTTGAGGTTCCGCAACACGAGATTCGGGGCGTAGCTAATAGGTTCAAGCATCGCGCCACTCTATTATTGTTGGTGCTGAAAGCAAGGCAGAGTGCGCAGGTCCAGGGGCAGCTGACACCGGGAAGTTCGTTTTGTGTGCTGTGGAGTGATGCAAGCTTCAGATTGATTCCATGCGATCGTGCGGCGAAGTCATTATGAACGCAGGAGGCTGGCTGTTGTCGTTTGGCTGTACCGACCTCAACCCAAAGTTTGAGTGCGAGTCGCGAGGATATACAAAAAGCTGGGGTTGCTGGGATATTTCCGAGTGTGGAAAACCGCAGGATTCTGCAGCTAGGGTTCTTTTATAGCTGAACCAACCAGACATGAGCAAAAAGGTAATGGATGAGTCTGGAAGGTGACGTCTCCAAGGTGAAGAAAAGACAAGGCAGGTGCTCTTCGTTGAGCTACCTTCCACCTGGATACATCTACTCAGCAATTATGGTGACTCGCACTTTCCTTGTAATGACCGGGTGATCTCCAATGCCCTGACGGACAGGGAAGAGCCAAAAACATCTATTCTAATCGGGAAATCATGAAGCTCACCTCATCTAATCATCATCACCACCATCACCAACCTTGATATCGTCAACTTCCATCGCCTTGGCCCGATCAACGAACCCGATCTCACGGGTCGCCCACTTACCCAATAAAATCAACGATCAATACACGATTGGTTGAGGAGCTAGAGCTGCATACAATAGGTACAGTACAGCAGCAACAGCAGGCTCATCAAAAACAAAAAAAACATTCAATAAAAATAACCAGCAATCCATCTCACAATTATCCAGATTCAAAAACAATGTTTTAGATCGAAGATGGTTCCTGTCATAGACACAAAAATCGACAAGAACTTGCCAGCTACTCACCAAGCATTAGAGTTAGAGTTAGTGATAGCCGTTGGCCTGAATCCGACTCGGCTCAATCCATGACTCTGACTATTACTGGCTCACCTTTTATCTTTTACTGAGCAAGGGGTCCTCATTCTCTCCTGATCTCTCTAGCCCTGCTGGTGCCAGAGGCCGCCCCCACGCACCACCGTCTTCCATTGCATATGGAATCCGTCTACACATCACCATGGTCTGAACCTATCAGCATGCCTGTTTGTTACGGCGGAAGCCCATCTCACAGGTCGATCTCAGCACCACCATCATGCACTTATACCGAAGAGTATAATCTTCTGTTGGTGGTGATGTAGTGATACCATGATCGCTATGAGGCAGCGTTGCCTGGTTGCTTAGGTACTTTGCATCGTTGCATTCTAAGACACAAAGCTCAAAGCGTATAGACATGCAGGAAAATTGATATTTCCTTTCTCCTGGCCATGTCGTGGAACCATATTGGCCGTAATCACAAACGCCATCTGCACTTTTCGGTCTCTACCGTACCAACAGGACCAATGTGTCTTTACGCATCGGGCATTGGGTGAAGATCTGCAGTCAAGCCACCCTTGAGCGGCCTCCTTGATGCGAGCGTGTCCATCTCCCGGGGAGAAAGGATTGTTGTTTGTCAAGGCCGCATCATTGTGAAATAACTGCAGATTGAAAAAAATCTTACTCAGAGCAATGCCAGCTAATAGTTGTTAGCTGTCAACCGGGGCTGCAACGGCCAAGTCAGTCAGTCGAAAGTCAATGCTTCAGTGCTAGCAGCCAGAATACCCTTAATACCCACCCACATGTCCATCAACGTTGCTGCCGTCATAGCCTACTGACCTCTGCCAACTCAACTAATTCCCAAGTTGGCCATGGCGCCGTACCTTGTCTGCGACGGCGAAACCCTGTCTGCAGGGCTGGGCTCGATCGAGGGACGTGCCCTTCCCGTTCGGCTCAGAGATAGCGATACTTACATTCATGGTACTCTACCATGAGATGAGGAGAAGAGTTAATAACGCGGGTTTACCCTTATCGTGCCCTCCATTGTCTGGACTGGACCTGCATCCAGTTCTTCCTCAACCCTCCTCGTTACATGCTGCGTAACCTTTCGAAAACTTCTTCACACACTCAAACCTTGTTTATACACTTCAATCCAAAGCAGAGTTTACCGGGTTTTCGGGCGTTGGCCGTTTCTTTGTCTCTTGTTCCTCTCCCAACCTTAGCTCAAACCTTACAACAGATACTCAGATTACGAGACATCTTCATGATCCAGTCAGAAACTCGACTTCGACATCGCGCCAATTTGTTGTCGGCTTCTATCAGCGCGACCCCGCCGCAAAAGACGCAATTCCATTGCGCCCAGCCGTCGCCTTGACGAGACCCGTAGTACAAAGACCCCGGACCCTCAATGCTGGCCGTTCATCATGAACGCGCAGGTATCCTTCCTTGTAAGTCTCACACTCACTCTATGCAGAACATTTCACACTCGGGTTGCTGGAATTTCCTTTTGGCGCCTACCATGACCTCGCTGCCGAATCACATTTGTAGCCTACTTTTTTTTCTAACTTGTGTACTCTAGCATGGCACATATACGCTGATTCACATCCCCCTCAGCCTTTACTCGAGCCTCCTCCAGCCTATTCTTCGAGTTCTGCTGCCGCAGTCGCAAGGCGCAGGAGGCCTGCGCGACTCACCCGAGTACGAGTTACAAGGACTCACTTCTGATGGTCAGCATGGCTTTCTCAACATCAGTGTTACCCCTCTAGAGTGTTCGGTTGTCTGCCACACTTCATGGGCCCAGAATGTGTTCGAGCCAGTTCTCAAGACCTTGCCGCACGACGTCGCGAAGATCGTCTCCGTTTCCAAAGAATCCTACATGGTCCTTTCTGTTATTAGTGCTGGACTCGATGCAGGCGGCCGTGTCATGGAATTGACCTCTCCACTTGCTCTTGCTGGTATCCCCATCTTCTTCATCACAACCTACTACTCGGACTTTATTCTAGTTCCGACAAAGGAGCGCGAAAATGTGGTCAAATCTCTTATAGCCAAAGGCTTCGAGCTATCTGACAACGAGTCGAACTTCATTACTTCTGCCACGAACAGCCAAAAGCAAGGTGGTGGGCTGCCAGCATCATCCCCACCCCATGAAGGCCTCCCCCTCAATGTCGCTGAGCTGCAAACACGCATTTTTGGCACACTGAAGAAGAGGAACGTGGCCCCCAGCCTTGAGGAAGCCCTCGAATTGGTGCAATGCTCTGGCCGTGAAACGTCGCAGCTTGCAAATTTCACTCATCAGCGACCTTCGATTAGTCGTCACGCAACCGGGAACGGTCGTAGACCAAGCTGGGCAGACAACGTTGATACGAAATTGTACACATGCATTATTTCAGCACTTGTGTCACAGCCTCGATTCATGTCTGTTACTCTGGCCCAGGACGACCCACCGTCCCTGTTACTCGACAAGAATCTCCTCGACATATTTGGTGATTCACTTGTTGGAGATACTGATGCTTCCTTGATCCCGATTTTCCTCGACTTGAAGAGTCTTCCTCTTGAGGCTACGGGTATCGTATGTGGTGTCGCCGGTATACTGGTACAGGATCCGCAGATAGCTGCCAGCTCGGAGCTGTCATATCTCTCGACAGCGCAGGCAGGTGCTGTCATCCTCTCCGAAGAGCAGGCTGTCAGGGCAATGGGTATCTTAAAACCCCTACTGAGTGAAGAAATCTAGCCATGGGTCTTCAATACTGATACAATATGAAGAAGGAAATTGGTGACATATTGCTGTACGATAACGATATGCTCATAGTAGATGAGAAGCTCACGAGAGGCGCAAAGGAAACGGCGTTTGTTTGCTGCGAAGTTGAGGGGCCAGGATGGTTGTGTAAGAACAAGTGACTTCTAGATATTTCAATGCGGGCGATGAGCGGCTTGGATTGCTTGTCTGAATAGTGTTCCTAGGGAGGTGCGACTGAGTTCCATATTGATACAAAATAGTGTAACACTTATTTGTTGATGATGCATTTCCGTTTTTGTGACACATTATATCCACGCGTAACAATTCATTCGAACCCTTGGTATCGAGGGTCTCACTTCCCCTTTTTCTTCTCCTGCTTCTCCTCTTTTACTAAACCAGCCTTTACCAACCCGTCCCTTGCTACAGCGTTGATGAGCGCAAACCTTCTAGGTCCAAGCTGAACACCGCCATACCACCTCGTCACCACTACCATAGCGTCCCAGGCGTCCATGACCTGCATTAGATGCAACATCCTTCCTCCCGCAGCGGCCTCCCCATCGTCATCACAGTCCTGGAAACTTGAGGCGCCAGGGCCGTGGATCCTCCATGCTGTCATGTTATGCGTGGCGCCGCGGATGCGCTTATCTGATGCAAGAAGAAGCTGGACGTAATAGCGCGCTTGCTCAGGCGATGTAACCCGCGCGACGTGTGCTAAGAAAGTTGATTTTGACTCCGTGACGAGGTCGGAGAGAACCCATTCTGGAGGCGGAAAATCTGGTTCTTCGTAGTACTCTTCTTCAGGTGTTGAAGCAGCCGCAGGTTCCACCTCTTGAGGTTCTGGTTTTTGTTCCTCCGCACGCCGTGTGAACTCCTCCACCGCATCGAAAAGACATACTAATCCTTCTTGAAAAACCTCAGTCAAGGCATCGCGAAAGAGGCCCAGGTCACGAGCGCCAGCGCCCTTTACGCCGCCGGAGCTGTGGTGCGTGCCGAGGACAGTGGGCGGTTGAGAGGGGTAATCTGATGAGAATCTGAGACGGAGCGAGGATGCGTCGCCGGGGAGATTTAGAATATAGATAGAGGAGTCATCTTCTGATGGGACGAGACTACCGTCGCCATAGATGGAGTTGATGGCTTCAACCTCGTCCTGAAGCTCTTCGGACATTGTTCGGGGAGTGAGGGGTTGAAAGAGGATGAGGGGAAGAAGGTGAATTTATGTGAGCGTGAGCGAGCTTGAGTTTTACTTGAAATCAACAGAAGGTTTATAGGAAGCATATATATAACGGCGTTATAGGGTTTCAACAGTTACAAGTATGAGAATATCCTTGTCTACAAGTTGATGAGAATAACTTGCATATAGCCCCACATCAGCTCATCACTTAACCTCACTCAACTTGACCCACCCGACTTGGCTCTTGAGACATTCTCTGATAATGCTACAAAGAGAAGATCGTTTTCGAATTTCGAACAAATTGATATTGGATGCATACACTAGACTAAGGGGCGGCGCAAACAGTAATCGAATACCAGCCATGTTCTGGCCTATTCCCCAACATGACTCATCTATAGCTTCAAGACAGAAATAACCAGCAGCTTGCTCGGGTCTTACTCGTCCATGACAGCAGCAAACTTGTCTGTCATCTTCTGTTGGATCTCCTCGTACTAAAAGCTGTGTTAGTAAATGTCTGTCAAAGGCCATATGCGATGGGTAACTTACTCTCTTGGTAATAACTTCCTGGCCATCGGTAGGCACCTCGAACTTAAGCTGTCGTAGGTTGGCTTGTAGGTCGGATGTAGCCTCTCGCACCTTGGCCCAGCTCTGACCCTGTGCAATAACCTTCTGAGCCTCGTCGTGGAACCCGACCATAAGCTTCATCATCCACTCGGTCTTCCAGATGGGGCAGAACTGGTCATAGTCTGAGTAACCGTTCTGCTGGAGGAAATCTTCCTTGATCAAGCCAGCAATATCGAGAGTAATCTTGTCGGGGTCGGACAGAGCACTCTTTCCGACAAGCTGCACGACTTGGTCAAGCTCCTCAGAGTCGGAAAGAAGTTGCTTGATACGGTCGCGGAGTCGGGGGAAATCGGGGTAGTTCTTCTCGTAGTACTTGTCCAGAATGTTGTTGTACTTGCTGTAAGAGGCAGAGGTGTTAATGGAAGGGAAATGCTTTCGCTGAGCAAGCTTCTTGTCGAGACCCCAGAAGACCTGCACAATACCCAAAGTGGCTGTCGTGACGGGATCCGAGAAATCACCACCAGGGGGACTGACGGCACCGACAATACTGACACTACCTTCACGCTCGGGAGAACCAAGTGTCTGGACACGACCGGCTCGCTCGTAGAACGAGGCAAGCTTGGCACCCAGGTAAGCGGGGAAACCCTGATCAGCAGGCATTTCTCCCAGACGACCTGAAAGTTCTCGAAGAGCCTCGGCCCATCGAGAAGAAGAATCAGCCATCATGGCGACGTTGAGACCCTGGTCGCGGAAATATTCAGCTACGGTAATTCCAGTGTAGATGGAAGCTTCTCGGGCTGCGACGGGCATGTTGGAAGTGTTGGCGATAAGTGTGGTTCGCTTCATGATGGGCTCCTTGCGGCCGTCGACCTCGATAGTGAGCTCGGGGAAATCCTTCAAGACTTCAGCCATCTCGTTACCTCTCTCACCACAGCCGACGTAGACGATAACGTCACTGTTGGAGAACTTGGACACAGACTGACTAATGACAGTCTTTCCACAACCGAAAGCACCAGGAATGGCGACAGTGCCACCCTGAACACTGGGGAAAAGGGCGTCGAGGACTCGCTGGCCGACAATGAAAGGCTGATCGGCGGACTTCTTGTCGTTAGAGGGACGGGGCACTCGGACAGGCCATGACTGCATCATGGGGTACTCGGTCTTCTTGCCATCGAACTCGACCTCGAGGATGTTGTCGACAACAGTGTACTCGCCCTTGGAGGCGATCTTGGTAACGGTTCCTCGGGCGCGAGGAGGGAACAGAATCTTGTGGTTGGCAAGGAAAGAGTTCTCGAAGACGGAACCCCAAACATCACCACCAGAAAGGTGGTCGCCGACCTTGACGGAGGGTGTGAACTCCCACTTCTTCTCGCGGTCGAGAGCAGGAACGGCGATACCGCGGGGAATGTAAATGGACTTGGCCATCTTGGAAATGGCCTCGAGAGGACGCTGGATACCGTCGTAGATACCGTTGAGCAGACCGGGACCGAGCTCGACGGACAAGGGCTTTCCAGTTCGGTAGACAGGGTCACCGACCATGACGCCGGCTGCGATAATGATTAGCTTGTGGTACTTGGACCTTATCACGGGCTGCCGTACATGTCTCCTCGTAAACCTGAATAGAGGCCTGGTCACCATTGATTCGAATAACCTCACCAACGAGGTTGTCGTGTCCTACTCTGACCTACAACAGTATTGGGTCAGTTTTGGGCGGGCGATGGCTGCGATGGATGATTGCAACTGACCAACTCGTACATGGCAACGCCAATCATGTCCTCGGCGATGACGACGGGGCTGCAGAAGGTCAGTATAACATGTTGGATATCGGCGAGCTAGCTTCGGCGAGCATGTTTTGCGACTGGATATTGACGCAGGATATGTGTATCGGCAGGTACTGACCCAGAGATGGAGTAGATTTTACCTGCAAATAGTATTAGCGACACCGCAAGGTACCTTGAAACTTGGAAGTTGGATCGAGCATACCGGCTGTGTATCCATCGTCCTCGTTGGACTTGCTGCTGTTGTTGGCAGCCTTCTTCTGCAGAAAACCAAAAGTCAGTGTCAATGAACTAGGAGTATAGGCTGCGCTGTGTCGCCAGCAAGCATCGGGCGAAGGACGTGAATGGAAGCTTGGGGGGAGGTCGGGAATCAACGCACAGGAGCCATCTTGGGCGGCGAAACTGGCGCGTTATCGGATTGATTATTAGGTGAGATAGGTGAAGTCGGCGACTGTGTCCGTATGGAATGCGATGTCGAAACAGGGGAGGAGGTCGACAAAGGTGGCGGTCGAGATGGAGGCTGAGGTGTTGATGAAGATGGAGACAGAGACGGAGACGCAGACGTAGACGGAGGTGGTGGTGGAGAGTTTGGCAGAGGCACTTGACGAGCTACATCCACATCCACCAACGCTAGAGCAGCAGAAGCAGCAGCAGCAGCAGCTCCAGGGTGGAGTCGAGACGATGACGATGCAGCAGCTCTGGGAGTGGGGTCTTCACCACCAGCAACGACGTTAGCGGGCGGCGCGGGGGCTGAATCACTGAAGCTTCCACTGAAACGGCCACTGGAGCCCCTGGAGCTGGCCGGGGACCGGGACCTGCTTACGGGGCTTTGGTCGTCGCTCCCTTGTTCTCGATGGCTACTGTTGTCGTCTTCGTCGTCTTCGCCTCTGGTGCGGATGAGATCCAACAGGGAACGCCTCGCTCTAAGAGTAGGACGAATGCCGAGCATAAGCTACAGATGACGCTCTTTTTTTGCGGCTGAACTTATATGTAGAATTGAGTTATGGGAAGCGAAAGCGTGAGGTGGATGCCGATACTGTTGTTGATTAGGGTAAAAGAGATGCGGATCCCTCCATTTCTATATGCAGCTGAGATCTGGCTAAGGCCAAGGGAACGTTTAGGTTGGTTGGAACGCTTGGACGGGTACAGTAGCGACTAGTATAGGCTGCATAACATAACCTCATTCATGCAAACAATACAACACCAGCGACAATAAGGCAACGATCCAACGGATCTGTTGAAAACGAGACTTTTAATCTACAAAAACCTGTTCTTATAGATCTACTTGTCTAATTCCTCAGTATGTCATTGCCATCTCAAAGAGAACAAGTCTTTATTCCATCATTTTGTTATATCTCAAGGGAGGATATACCAAGTGTTACTATACCACTTCTAGAAAGCTCAGTCTGCATACTAAAATACATCAATCACACTATAAAACTACCTCCTCTTCTACTGCGTCGTCTTCAATTCGTCTTCTTGTCCTTATTCTCCCTCTTCCAGACCTCTCCCAACTCTTTCACCTCGGCATTCGTCTTGATAATCCATTCTCTTGCACCAGCCCATGGCTTTCGACCTCGACCAGTATCAAAAAGCCTATACACCGCAGGTACATCAGTCCCATCCATGAGAAGGTTGTAAAACTTTCGGTCGTTCCACCACAGTTTCCAGGCCTCCCAGGTAAAACAGCCCAGACGATCTGTCACTCCTGTGCCTGCGGCTTGGTTGATAAACTCATAAGTCTTGAGCATCCTGAAACGCAGCCCTGGATGAGGAACCGGGCCTCTTTGGAGTGTGCTGACGACAAAGTTGTAGTGGTCATCGATATCTTTGCGTCTCTCTTCTTCGCTCCCCATGGGGTAACTTCCAGACCACACACCGGCTAGGGCCATGGTGATAAGGTCGTACAACACAAAGGGAGGTTTTAGGAGGATTGCTTGGCCGATAAACGCTAGAGACTCGGGAAACTGCTCTGAGATAAAGCCATGATAAAGACGAGCAAACTTGCTGTCGCCTTGATAATACTTTGCCGCTTCGATCTTCTTGTTGTGGTCAGGGGCAATGGCTGGATCAGTCGGATCCCCAGGACCCTTGATGATGGAGAAATCATAGCCGTAGCCTGAACAGAAGATGATGGCATCGATATCCTCGAGGACCGTACCATCGGTAAGAACAACAGTCTTTGGCCCAGTGATCTCTTGGATACCCCTTACCGACTTGACACTGCCATTCTTGAGATTGTCCGCCAGATTCTCCGAGAATAGCGGTACTCGATGGAGGACCCCATCGACTGGTCGACCTTTTAAGATCTCTTTCATCAGTGGCCACTCTTTATCTCGGACACTGACCATCATCTTGGTCATGAGTGTAGCGAGGATAGCTGGCGAGAAATTACCCAACGCCCTTACGCACATGGATATGCGACGACTCATATTATGCTCGAAAGCTTGTCCCTTGACCCGTCTAGGGAGCTTTGTATGGTTAGTATCTATCTCCTGATACTTTTGACTTGAGAAACTTACAACAAAAACAGTCCCTCGATGACTGGCATAGACCTTGTTGGCTCCGGCTTCGACGAGAAAAGAAGTTGAATCAACGCCAGTCGCGCCAACTCCCACGACGATGACATTTTTGCCCCGGTATTTAGATGCATCCTTGAACTGTCTTGAATGAATAGCATCTCCCGTGAACTGCTCAATACCTTTGACATGTGGCATATGCTTGGTGTTGAGCATGCCAGTGGCGACAACTACGCGGCTATAGGATCTGACCGCTTCAACCCCCGTCTTGACGTTCCTTGTGAGAACTCTCCATTTCTTTTGTTTCTCGTCCCGTTCTATGTGGTCGACTGAGACGGATAATTCGATATGTGGGAAAAGGGCAAACTTCTCGGCATACGATTCGAAGTATCGCTCAAGGTCTTTTTGGGGTGGATGCATAGGGAATTCTGATAAAGGCGTGAGCTTTTTGTATATACTCACTGGGAATTATTAACTTACCATCAGGCATTGGGAAGTCCGGGATAGCACACTGTGGATTATTAGCATTCATCTGCAAGTCGTAGCTGGCTGAAACGTACACATTGCTTAGAAGTATTCGCCGTCGTATATTCTGATGCCGTAGTCTGCTCGACATTCTGCGAGGCATGCCATGTCCCACCTATGTACTCGTGTCTTTCCAAAGCTTTGGCATCGAGTCCTTGTTCACGGAGGTTCTTGAGTGCCAATAGACCGAGCGGTCCTGCTCCTACCACGCACACATCAGAGCCGAGCTGTTGATTCTGTGATGAAGCCATGTTGCAGTACAAGTGTTGTCCTAGAAAAGATGAGACAAGACACACGAAATATTGCGCAAATACCGTTTATATATTCAGAATCGGTTCATCACAACGCTGTGGACGTTCGCGTCTAGGAACCGCAGGCGCTTAATTCTCACGTAGTCAGGCTAAATGCAACTTGGAGGCTGTCAGCTTTTAGATACCTTGGTATCGCAAATGAAGATAGCGAAGCCGGGTCGATGCTTCTCATTAAATGATGATATGTGTCCGAGAATGTGTCCGAATCTGCTTATTGTTCACCCTCGAGAGGCTGCCAGCCGGGATTTCCGCTCTCGTATGTGTCCGGTGTAAGTGAAAAGACTAAGATGAGTCGAAGGATGGCCTAATGATCACCAAGTGCAGAAAACCAATCAAGATCAGAGCAGTACTCATGGCTGTTGAAAGCTGACACGAACTTATATGCTTGGAAATGGCTGCCGGCAATGCTAGTGACGCTTCCTGTAAGGATCGAGGTAAAAACAAATCGATGATCTATGTTTATCCACTCATGTTCAGATAGATGGCTACTGCCATGTCGATCCGGCGATGCTTTGTACGAAACGATGTGTTGGTGACAACTCACGAACCAACCTTTCGGGCACCGTTACGTAGGTACATTTGTGACCTCGAACGGGGCTTAAGAACCATGTCATTTAGCCGATGCGAAGGATGCAAAATACACCCTCTATTATACAACATGATAAATTATATGAGTCTCATCTCTATAGCCACAAGTGCTTCATCACCCGTGCAACTTGACGTCCAGGCCAACCAACGTCTCCTGCAGAATCCTCAAGACACCCTCCTTGGCCACCAACGCTGAGAACGTCGCCTGTATAACAGAAATGCCACACTCATCCCTTTCAGAAACATCCCCCATCCTTGTATGGTATGAAGAACCTAGAGTGGGAACGTCGCAACCATCCTGACTTCGCGCAGCTCGCAGCAAACATATCTGTGATGTTCGGCACTCGTCCTCACACACTGGCTGTTTCCAACCCCTGCTTAGACGCAGCATGAAATTGTCAAAAGCCGTTTGGTCCTTTTCAAATACTTCTGTGACGTTGTGCCAGAATGCTGCAGTAAGCTCTGCTTTGGAATCCGTTAGTGGCGGGTTCGTAAGCGGGCCGTACGTCTCCTTCGCAGAGTAGTATTTCTTCCACACAGGACCTTGGGTTTGGTATGTCGGAGAGTTCATGTCAGCGCTATATGTCGTGGCGTCTAGGACTGCAAATGTGACGGGATCGACGTCGTATACGCGAAACGATGGCATGCCTGATGTTGGGGTAAGTGAAGGGCCAACGTATGATGTGAGCAGGGCATTGTTGAAACTTTTCTTTGGAGCTTCGCTATATGTGATCTGGAAGTGGTCTCTGTGGGTGTGGCCAAAGAACATGGCTGCAATAGTTGATGAATACCGATTCACTATCTGGTTAAGGTAATTAGACTGGTCGTGGAATGCATTCCGATCGCCAAGGGGCATATGTCCGATGATGTAGACGCGCTCTCCAGCTTTTTCGGCAGCGTGAAGCTCTTCGACAAGCCAATCGAGCTGATCACTAGGATCACGGATCATCTTTCTCTGAAATAACCAAAAGTTTCCTCGATAGTACAGATTTGTGTTGAGAGAAATGACACGGAGATTTCCATGGGGATATTTGGTAGAGTAGGCGCCTATCTTTGCTGCTTTGGAAGCTGCTTCACGTCCAATCCAGCGAGACCATGTTCCGGCGAGAAGGTCATAGATCCAAGATGATGCATCGCCGATAGAACTAGGTTGATAGGCGTTTGTAGGATGGGATTCGTGATTTCCAGCTGTACCGTAGACTATACCGAGATGCTTATCCATATGTTCATATGATTCAATAACTAAGATGGGTTAGCGAGAAGAACGTTGAGTAATTATGTTGTGAATACCTACTTTGGTGCTCATTGTAATCCCATGAAGTGTTCCAGATCGAATGGTCAACGATGTCGCCAGTGAAGATCGTAAAGGCGGCGTCTGGAACTATCTCTTTGATTGCCTGATACATGCTGTGTTCTAGAGAGGCAGGAGAATCGCAGGTATGTTCGCCAAAGGGCCCAGCTGGAGAGTCCGTCCTCCCAGGCTCGTCATCCTTTGTGAAGGGTCTACTCAAGTCAGTCCATGGTGTATACGTAGCATGGATCATCCTGACATACCTGCAGCATATGGGCTTATTGCATTTCGCATTTGATCCTTCGGTGTAAAGCTGATCAACGTGGATATCAGAGTAGTGAACGATTCTGATGGGATCTCGTCCACTCGGAACTGGACGCTTTAGGTGAGAGCGATCGGGCGGTAGAGGGACATCCCACTCCTCCACAGCAGGGTACTGGCAAAGACCCAGAAACGTAACGCAGAAGTGTTGTGCTGTTTTTGAACCGATGGCGACGTTTCTCAACGCCTCGGCAATAATAGGTCCTTGAAGCTCGATAGTCCCATCGCAAACATCCGCCTCTTCGACCTGAGATGGGTTTGTTAGTATTCGTTTTGAATAGGAGTAAGGTATAATTACCTTTGATTTTTTGCACAAGTCTTGGAGAGTATGTATGAAGGTTTTATCGCCCAGATTCGCAAGGTTCTTGAATGTCAACAGCAGACCCTGTAGTATCGGTAGTTAGCCTCCGAGTATGTGATCTCACGCCTATGAAGCACCACTAACTTGGCATCCCGAACAAGACGAAACCCCTTGAATCTGCTTCCATATTCGATCCGCCCAATCGTTTCGATATAGCGTCTTTTGAACATCGTCAATGTTCTGAGGAATGATGGCTGGTCCGTCACTTCCGACAACGCTTGCTATAACGCCAAGACAAGGCAGTAGAGCTATTGAGAAGCGCATATTTGCTGTGCTAGAAACACGAATAAGAAAGAGTTGAAGAAATAAATAATCTATGGCAGAGACTAGTTACGTTGATTCATCATCAGACTCGCGTCTCAAGTGACAACCACAAGGAATGAATGAACGGGCCTATGTTGTGCCTTCTTAGAGTGCTTCTACTAGACCGGCTTAGGCGCGCTACAGCGCCCACATGACCGAATCAGACCCGAGATGTTTAGACAAGGATGTCTTGGGGATAACGTCACCATAATCTATCGACGGAAACTGCACCGTCTAGACTGTATTTCAACTCGAAAGCAAATTCTCGGACGGTATCAACTACAATGATTGATTTGTCTGTGTCTCGCCTGCCTTTGCCACGTACCTTACCTATTATCTATGATTGTTGAAGGCATATGTTTTATCAGTCTTATTCAGATCCATGCTATCAAAACACGATGGTATAGTATAATCATCTTGAATTCTTTTTGCGTCTCTTCATACAGCCGTTAACTATCCTCTAAGTATTTAATTTGAAAGTCATACAAGATGAGTTCGGCATCTTAGTAGACATATAATAGTTGTACACGGAGCTCGCTACTCCAACATAAACAAGTTTTGGGCACCCATCATGCTATCTTACATTCGCCATAAGTCCTCCTGCTCTAATCTTTCTTTGATGGCTTCGTTTTCTTGGACACGGCCTTCTTCTTCTTCTTAGGTGTGGCGGTCTCCTTTGGCGACGCCTTCTTGGTATTCTTCTTTTTCGTAGATGAAGTGGTCTTGTCAGTACTTGTCGCCCTCTTTGTCACCTTGTCGCTCCACGCAACTTTAATCCCTCGTTTCTCCTCTCTCTCCGTCAATATACGCCTGGCTTTCCTTCCAGCTCGAACACGTTCCTGTAGTTTCCCTCTCCACAAAGCGTACCACATCCTGGTACGCGCACTGGGGCTCACATCCATCACCTTTCTTCTGCGGCCCTTGATCTGGGACAAGATCCTTCGCGCCCGGTCTGGTGGAAACTCCGTAATCGTGTACTCCACCGACCAGTCGGGTACCTCTCCAAAGTTCTGACATTCGACACGTTGCACAATCTCGTCGTCGACCTTGTTTCGGACTGTGACATACAGGCCTAGAACTTCTCTTTGGGACTTTTTAGACGCCTGTTGACCAGGAGTCGTTTCTCCGGCGGGGAGAGGCTGGCTTGCTTCAGGGGAATCGTCCGTGGCCGCTACTGGTATGTCATCGATGCTGGCCGAGCTGTTTTCATCTGTCTCGTTGCTCAGCTGCTTTTGGTCTCGTACCAGCTCCGACAGAATTCGCTCAAAAGTTCCCAAGTTGCTCGTGTTGATCTCGACACCCTCAGCAACCTTAAGGATGAGATCTTTAAGGGAAGCATCCTGTGAGACAAGGTCGGTTGCTGCCACGGCACTTCCCTCAACGACTTCATTGACTGTCTGGGCAGATGCATCGTCCACCCCAGCAATATCATCCACCACGATCTCGTTGTCTTCGACGTGACTGGGAGCCGTCTCCCCAACAGACTCAACGTTCTCGGATTCGAGGTTAGTGGCAAAGCCAGCGCCCTGAGATGCCTCGTTCAATTGCGCCAACAGAGTTTCGGTTTCAGAACCTGACTCGACCTGCGCCGAGCCCTCGCTGTCTTCAAGAGAGGACTCAGTGGCTTGCTGCAGGTCATCTGTCGCCAAACTATCGAGAGCATCTTCGGATTCATTAGCTCCTTCCTTGCCATCCCTCAAATCCTCAGTCAGAGCTTCGACAAGTTCGTTGAGATAGGCATGCCTCTCCTCCTGGGATTTCCCTGCAAGCAGTCCACTTTGTTCCAGGGCTTGCTCAATAGCCTCTCTGACATTAGCCAGCCCGGCAGCATCGTTCTCCACGAACTGGTCTACCTTGGCCATCATCTCGTCCCAGGACTTTTGTCTCTCGGGACTGTCAACCGGTGCTGGCTTTGGGGCGCCACTCATAATTCTTTCCTCTTCTTCAATGGAAGCAATCTTCTCCAACAGGTCGGCCTCTTCGTCCTTACCGTCGTCGCGCGATATACCTAGGAGTTGCTTTTCAATTCGATCGGCAGCTGCTTTGCCCTTCTCTTGGGTCTCTCGCATTTCCTCTTCAGTGACTGGCTCAGCAACGAAGTACATCACGGCGGGCTCCAACGGTCGGGTTTCAACATGGAGTCGAAGCGACTGTTCAGGGAATCTTTTCGTGGCTCTGTCCAAGAGCTCATTCAGAAGGCCGATACTTGCTTTGAACTCTTCGTCGCCAACCTTACGATTCATCGTTCCATGAATAGCTTGATCCATCTCTTCAAGGCTGACATACTGAAACCCAAAAATCCGCTCCGTGTTATGGAAAGCAACAAAGATGCCATCCATTCGTCCCATTCTTACTTGCAGGGAGTACTTCAGAAATGCCGCCCGTATCATGTCATAGTACTCGCGCTCGAATGAGTTCCATTGACCGAACCGGGAATCAATCTCATAACCAACACCCTTTTCGTAGTCCGCTACATCCATTCGGATGGTGACCACGGCACGTGTTTTGAGATCAAAGATACCGGTACCAGGAAGTCTTGGATCGCGAGCATCGAGCTGTGAACGCATCATGAAATCGCCCAGGGTGGTGTAATGAAAAGCTTCGTCAGCATTTTTCTCTTCGTCCGAGAGCTCGTGCGAACGAGATCTCCTATACTTTTCAAAGTGCTCCTTTGGCAGAGTTAGGAGCTTTTCCATGGACTTTCCCAGCATACTCAAGATACTCGCACTATCAAACTCCTTGTCGGCGTCGATAGCATACACACCGTCCTTGTAACGGGCGAATGCAGCCACCGGTGTTCGCGTCAACACGGTGAAAGACTCGAATTCAACGTCGAAGGATCTTGACAAGTGGTCGAAGTTTGGTTTTCTCCAGTCTGACAGAAGAAAGTGCAAGTGGGAGAGCATAGATGTCATACTTGAAGTCGAACCACAGTACTTTTTGTTGTGCTTCGCACATAGCTTTGTCAACGTTTCATCCTTTGACGAAGTCACATATTCCTTCAAGGCGTTGAAATCGAACTCTTCGATTGGCATGATTGTGCCCAGATAAGGGTCGAAGTTGTAAACCTGAGTTCGCCTATCTTGAAGCTGGTAAGGCCCAGAGTTGAACAAAACCTTTTCCAAGTTATGGGCCAGCTGGGGAACTTCTCTTGCTTTTTTCTTTTCGACTGGCAGCATCACCATTTCCTTGGGGACAAGTTTCTTTACATCGGACTTCGGCCTGACAACGCTTCCAGTTTTCTTACCAGACAATTCATCCAAAAGTTGTTGTTCTGTCCCTCGGACGCGCTTCTTTGTGCTCAGGCCGCCGGACAGAACTTGCCCATCTTGATCGGTGGTAAATGCGGCAGAGTCCTCATGGACGGGGTGCGAGGTGTTTGAGGATCCTGGGGAGATGGTCTGTTGTAGTTTCTCGCGAAGTGAGGTCCATACAGCAGTTTGTTGAGTTCCTGCCGAGGAATCTGTTTCTAGCGTATTGGTTTCGTCGATTATTTCTTGTGCATTATTTGAGTCTCGAATCTGGGGCTGAGACTTGGATTCCCTTTTCTTCTGCTTTTGCTTTTCATCGACACCATAGACTCTCCGAACCACATCCAGTGCTTCATTAAAGTTGGCGTCATTACTAACGCTTCCCTTATCGGCAGCTTCTTCTTGCTCCTTCACTTCCTGTGCCTCCTTCAAGAGCGCTTTGCTTACGCGTTCCTGTAATGTATCCGAGGTCGAGTCGAGAGGCTTCGGGATGTTATCATTGTGAGATTTGGGGTCTGTGGGTGGTTCAGAGGCATTGTCCAGGTTGGGGTCTGTCGCAAACGATCGGAAAGGTGTGTATTGTCGGGGATATCGAACGTACGGTCGACAAATGCTCGCAAAGCCGGCTGGAGAGCCTAGACCGCGCCGAACGCGAAGCATTGAGGCGTCCTTAGCGAAATTGGTCGACAACGACGAGGAAAAAAGTCGATCAAAGTCGACCCTTCATATTGGAGGGGACTTTCCGTACGTACCTATTAAAAAAAAAGTTCTATACAAGCATCAACGACTTCGGTAATATCTCGGATATGACACTCAATAAAGCACGTGATTGGCTAGTCAAAACGCCGGGGCAAGCAAGTAAGGTATCCATTACTAGTATACAGTAGCGCAACACCTCGTCATTCTGGAGGCCCCCCCCCCCCCCCCCCCCCCCCCCCC